>SKCR01035519.1:0-81036 GCA_019454045.1 Zanthoxylum bungeanum
CTTGTAGCTACAAAAGTTACAGCAAAATGAAGAAAGATGCCTTAAGGAAAAGCACAGTTATATACTCAAATGGTCCTTCACCGCCTTAAATGGCCAATAATACCCTTGATTACTCATGTAGTCTCAAATTTAGTATATGAGTGTTATATATAATAGGATTTAAGTTTGAGATCAGTAATCTAAAATGAAATGGAAAATGATATGATCATATATGACTAGATCCATACAAAAATTAATTTCTTCAAATATCCGTTAGACAAAGAAATTTATATATGTCTACTAAATAGTCATATATGGATTAATTTCAATCATGAGTGAACTATGAACTCATGCATCCTTCGATTTATATAGGTGAGATAGGTGTAGATGTAGGAAATGATTTCCAGTGCGGCGGAAGCGTGTTAGGCACCGAGATCGACCTTAATTTTTTTTTCTACATTTGCCATTTCTTAGTCGAAACTATCCAGCTTCTTTGGACTTGTTTTGCTTCAGGTTTTTTATGATTTTTCCAGTCCCGAACGGCAGCCCAAAAAGTGGACTGTTTTGCACACCGAAAACACCCTTTACGCGCGCACAACTCACTATTTTTATGTTGGCAGTTCGATGTTTTTTCTGCAACAGTTCAGGGTGTTTTATAATATGCAAATAATTCAACTAAATAAGAATGATCAATACATTATTTTTTAATAACTTATTTACATGATACATGAAGCTTTAGAGCATAAGTACCAATAATCTTCCACTTGTACTATATCAAATAGGACATATCATGTAATCTCATGCCCTTTAGTTGACCTTTAAAAACTTTAGTTGTTAAGTTCTTTGTAAACAGATCAATCAGGTTCTCCGCAAATGCTATTCTTTCGATGGTTACGTTTCCTGTAACACATCAGTCACCACAGTTTTAACCATAAATTTCTTCATGCATTTATGAGTCATATTTTAGAGCTTAATCATTCATTATTAGCACGTTCATTAATTGTATGAATTATTCGGGATCATGGAGTAACATTTTTGAGTTTCGCGATACATTTAGATTTTATCGCGTTATTGATAGTAGTTAGTATTTTGGCCATAACTTGGATTACTGATGTCTGTGTTTGGTATTTTTTAAGTCAGACAGCTTAGACCAAGATCTACAACTTTCATGTTGAATATTTTTTCAAATTTGGAACAGAACCTAGTTAAAAATACATGTTTTTTTACTGAACAGTGTAGTTGCATGGACCACATGCTATTTTTAGAATGTGCTTAATACAAAATAATATTTTATTTCGAAAAATCTCTCATATACTTTATATATAAGCTACTATTGATCTCCTCTCTCACCTCATTCATGTTTTTCTCTTCAATTTCAACAACCAAATTTTTTTCATCTCTTCTCACGTCAACAACAACAATATTAGGTGCACACTCAAGCCAACTTCAAGCAAGTAAGTGATGAGTGGTAATTATATCACTATTTCCCACTCATTTGACCTAATATTATGTATAGTTTCTCGGGTTTTGTGAACGTTTTGATGTGTTTTTATTGTTATTTTTAGACAAATAAAGTTTGGGAAGCATTGGAAGTAATTTGGGGCCAAAACAGTGGAAAATGACGCAAAATGGCATTTTGATAATTTTGCGCGTCGCGACGCGGGTAGCGCGTCGCGACGTCTAACGTGCGCCACATTCTGCTAACTTGCGTCGGGGACACGTGTCAAAATCTGAGAAATTGGACTTGCTAATATGCGCCGTGCCACGTGTCATCATCAGAACAGATCTTGCTAAAATACGCCGGGACACGTGTCATCATCACATGCTGCCGACAATACGCGTGCCATGTGTCAGCTTCTCATTTGACCGCATCAGCCGCGTGCCACGTGTCAGCCACGTGTCATCCAAGTGGCCGCCATGTGTCGTCCACATCAGCATCCAACCGAGTCACCGTGCCACGTGTCGCCACGTCATCAACATCCAATCAACGCCCGCCACGTGTCAACATCTTAGTGGACTGATCATACCGCGTGCCACGTGTCGAAATTCCATTGGGCCGATAGATTCTGCATGCCACGTCAGCAAGTCAACAGATCAACGTGCGTTTGACCAAGTCAACACGGCCTCGCGTCGCGACGCAAGAAGGAATTTGGCGTCGCGACGCGAGGCAGTTCTGATGCCTATAAATTGAAGCTTTCTGCACCTCATTTGGTGTGCTTTCCTTGGGATTTTCCCCTGATTTTGTAGGATAACATCTATTTTGTAAATTATTAATAATATTTAAATTATGTATTTTTATTTTTAGTTTTTATACAGCATTCTATTTATTTACTTTTATGTTTTGTAGTTAAAATTTCGCTGGGGTAAAAGGTGAAACATTTAATATAATTATATAGGTTAATCTCACTTAATTATAATATTTAAATTATAATTTAACCGGATTAATTAATGACAGACTTTATTATCGTCTATATGGTCGGTTTTTTTAAATATAAATTACTTTACCGCCTATATGGCTGGTCTTTATGTGACAGATAATTACCGCCTATATGGCTGGTGTAGTTGGACTAAATGGATTACCGCCTATATGGCTGATTTTAAATGTTTAACATTATTAATTCCTGAGAAAGCAGAACATAAAATAATTTATATTATAAAGAAGTGAGATTCCTAGATATGAAATATTAAATGTGGATCCTCTACCCCCCATCATTTTATTTTTATTCTAGGGAAGTGATGAAACACAGTTGTTGAAGGTGTTTTCAGGCACTATGTTATTTAAGGAGTACGGCAGGGGTAAAAAGGGTAATTCCCTTCTCGGTCGAAATCATTAATGCCGACCCGACCACTAAGAGCCAAACAGTAAGTGACCGAGCACTTGATGATAGGTGACCGACCACTTGAGATCGGATGACCGGGCATTATCAGATCGACAGCAGCATTCTCAGTTCAAATGACTATCATGACCGACCTCATGAAGACCGACCAGATAGCGAGATATGCTCCAGAAGATGACACCCTATTCTTGCAGATAAGATGACAAGTTATCCTATTTTCATAGGGAAAACTGGTGAGTCAGAGTCCTAGTAGGATAAAGAAAGTAAAGGTAGTTTTGATTAGGAATCCTTATGGGAAAATGAAATTTTTGACTAGGAATCCTTATGGGAAAAGGAAATTGTTTCAACTAGGAAATTCTTGTAGGAGAAGGAATATGATTTCTATACGATTATAAATAGGAGGGTAGAGTATGCGTAAGAGAAAAAAAATATGGAGATGAGAATCAGAATCAATATCAAGATGAGAATCATTATCATCAGACTTGTAAAAAACCAGAAGTAGAGCCGAGAAGTGTGTTTGAGTAATAAAAAAGTATCATCCTTTTTGTCCCCGTGGACGTAGGTCGGACCAAGATTCGCCGAACCACGTTAAATCTCCATGTCGATTGGCGTATTATATGTCTTTTGCTAAGTTTGTTTTTGGTCCCCCATAACCAAACAAATTCACTATTGAGGGAGGATTGTCTCGGGAGTAATATTCTCATATTGCCCTGAGACCAAAATCAGCCGTCAACAACAATATTCATAAGCTTAATAATTGATTTAATTATATATTGGGTAATTCTTTAGTTTGTTTATTGAGTCTTAAGTTTAATGCTTCTTGTTGCTTGATCACCAATAAGATTGATGTGGTAAACTTAAAATGAACTTGGAAAAGAGATTTTAGGTTTCAGCCTTAGATTCAATAGCTCACGATCTTCCTTGAGGATAAATAACCCTTTAATAGATTTCCTTACATGATATACATATACTGTCGGTCGGGCGGGGGTAGCCATAATTGGAACTTAATCTTAATGAATCCAGGTAATTTGGTTAACATAGACATATGGTTTAATTGGATTATACTGGGTATGTGCAGCTGACCATCGATAAAGGCGTTTGCATAATTTCGGTGTTCAAGGTTAGCAAATTGATTTATTACACATATATAAGAGAATCAATTCATCTTTAGGATAATATTGTGTGGAGTCACAAGAGTCTTTTGTTATTTTCCTTAGTATTTTCTGTTATGTCTTTAAGTATTTTATTTATCAAATCCACATTCAACCAACCAAAATCAATCATTCTCTTCTCCCTATAATTAGATACCTGTAAATAAATAGTATCAATAATTAATAACAATAATGGAAATTAAGTCTTCGTGAGATCGATATTTTTATACTACTTGAACGATACGTACGCTTGCATTATACGTGTGTGTTTACGCCGGTCAGTAAGTTTCTCCAACTCATCCCCTCTTTTAATTTTGAAACTTCAAGCATGGATCTTCATCTACCATTTTCAAACCTATTAGGGGTTTGAGCTCCAATGGACTTAATCAGCTTAGTTAAGCAATGGTAAGGTGATTATAAAGATACATTTGGATAAGTTATGATAAGATTTGAGCTATAATTTAATAAAAAAAAAAAAAATTTTGATTAAGGGACTCATATGGCCGAAATCATGCATAATGGGGGGAGAGGGATTATTTTTTATTAGGTTAATTGGGTGTGTAATTATATTTATGTGCATGTTATGAGGATGATTATGCTTGGTATTGCTTGAAAATCTCAATGGGGAAAATTTTCATTTGACCGAATGTGATATGCATTGGATGCATGACTTTCATATTTAAGATGTGTAGTAATCATTATATATAATGTTAAATCAATATTTTGTTTGTTGGAATTGACAAAATTGGAAATTGGTTGCACTTGGCCGAAAATAGGATATGAGGATTTGGGATTATTAAGGCTTAATAGGGTTGATAAAAGTGTTTATTTATACTGATAAGATGTCATGACATGAATTATTTATCAAGTAGTTTTGATTTGTCAAGTTGGTGAATAGGATGGGGTGGGCCGAAACTTGATAGGGGGAATGAAAGCTTGATTTGCATGATTTTAATGTGTTATAATGATTATATAAAATTTTAAACTATAGGTTGTATGATGAAGTGAAGGTTTGGTTTGAATCATTTTGATGAGTTAAGTCTATTAGGGTTTCTACTTAAACATTTAGTGATAATAAATCATGGGTTAAGTATTTGATTAATTGAATTTCACAAAACACGGAAATGGGTTTCACTTGCTCGTATGGGTGTGTCTATAGTCTAGGCTTGGTGGTTGTGATGATGGTGATGTTATAATGCCTTGTTTATGAATCTAATATTGATTAAGAAATGGTGGTGACAAAATATATATGTGCGATGTGTTGGGGCCGTGAGCCTCTGGGGTTGGTTATAAGATGATAAATATATTCAAGAGGTGTCAAGAAATTCTTGGGTGTCAATTAAACATGAATGATAAATTACTGATATGGTTAATTGCATAGAAAATAATTAAGTTTAGCATGTTGAGCAAGTTGTAAAATAATTGATGTGGAAGAATTAAGCTCATGGTTTATGTTTAAACTTCAAAATGATCATTATAAAATGGTTAAGTTTATGTTTATATATATGCTTAAGTATATAATTCAAGTATATATTATACATATATGTTTTACGGTTACGATTCACACATATGTTTTATGTTTATAAATTATGTATATGTTTTATGTTGTGATTTAAGTACATATTGTACGTTTACAACTTAAGTTGTAAGTCTTAAACTTATACGTTATGTATTTTACGTTATGATTTAAGTTATGATTCCAAGATTATGATTTCAGCGCATGTTTTCAGTCTACGCTTTTAGCTGACATCTCAGTTTACGCCACACGTTATATGTTTAAAATTCATGTCTGTAGTTGTGAGTTTCCAGATAGAAGTACTGGTTATGATTTTGTTCGGATAATGTTCATCCAATACATATTCTAAAATAGTTAATGGATATTGTACGAGCATTGTATGTTAGTGTCCTACACATGCCATAAGATCACTAAGATGATTTGTTGTGTGAAAAATCAAAGGCAAGTTGCGGAAAAACTTACTTTGATCGGATGAGATTCAAAACTTTTTCATGGATGTGTGGAAGCTCCAAGCTTTCTTTTGCATTCCAAACTCAAGGGTGAGTTTCCCCATCATCTTAATTGACTCCTTAAAAGTGCTAGCTTGAAGAAATTTTGCAACAAAACTTCAAATGGGAGAGAGGAAGCTCACAATATTTTGAGAGAAGGAGAGAGTTTTTGTGATTTGTGAATAGTAAGTGTTACTTCAAAAGTTGACTTGCCTTTAAATACTAAAGTTGTGTATTGGATTTGGTTTGAGTGTTTTAAAAGCAATCTAAGCCTTACTCAACCAATAACAACTTCCATCAAGTGTCAAACATCTTGATGTAAGTCAAGTGGGTCCCACCACTTTTAAATTCCAAATTTAAGTCGAATAACTCAACACGCAACTTCGCTCGGGCCCGGGTTCGTTTAATTTCGAACTAAACGAATTTATCGTTGCGACGCAATTAAATCCAATTTAATTAAATAATAATGCCTAGCAAAATTATTATGAAAGTCGCTTGCGAATTAATTCTAAATTAATTCATTCGCTAGAATTAAAATCCAATTTAATTCTGCATTGAAATCCAATTTCAATTAATATATATAATATATTATTTTAGCCCAATTAATTAAATAGTAAAATCTAATTTCACTATTAAATTCATTTTGCCGATTAATTCCAAATTAATCGCGTTCTCTCCCCTCGACGAATTTAATCCCAGATAAATTCTCGACGCAATTTATCCCAGATTAATTCTTTCTCTGATAATTAATCCCAGATTAATTCTTGCCGTAATTAATCACAGATTAATTTTCTCTCTCATAATTAATCCCAGATTAATTTTATTCGAGTCAAATATCATCGGTGAATCTTTGGGAAGCGACCCAAGAGATCCCTGGATATGTTGGCAGTAAATCCGATTGTCGGACTATCCGAACACGTGCGTACCCGGTAGCACGTTCTTACCAATTTACAAGACATGGTCGGCTTCTAGCAAAGCACCATGCCTACCCAATTCTCCAGAAATATTCAACGAAGAATATGTAATCTTTATCAGGCGTAATATACGAAGTATTGCGTATTACGATTCAATATCGGATGTCACATGCTATGTTGGACAATTATGACCCATAGCGTCACTATTTGTATAGATCACGGTGTTGTTGTACAAATTAACTATGTGACAAAGGAGATTGCACTCTTATCATTTGTGATTAGATCACCAAGATATATAAATGATAGGAGGTCCTTATGATTTTTTCCTGGATTGAGAATGATATGAGACAGTATCAATCCACGAAGGATAAATCATTAAATATCCATAGTCAGAGTATTATCGAGATTGGACATCGATAAATACGTAAAAGACTAGTATTACACTCGTGCGCGTTGTGAGGGCATAACGACATAGTTCTCATATATTTGGGTATAGGATACTCATGCAAGTGTAATAGGAGGTTGTGTTTTACCGATGGTACGGGAAACAGCTTCGCTCTGGATAGACCCCTCGGAATTCCATTGGTAGTATGACTATGTGTCTATGGAAGTCCGAAATCAGGGTAGGTGTATTTGGTCTTAACCTGAGACTTGCACCGCTAATACTTACGACAATCAATATACTTTGGTTTTGGTCATCCATGGCTTTAACCGGTTTCTGTGTACGCCTCTTCTGGGTATATCGAGAATCGTAGTGTGTTGGGTGTGATGTCAAGACGGAAGTGTCACTCCAGTCATATGGAGATGATGATCGCGTAGAGATACATAACTGGTTCTCTAAAAAGGTTGCAACCGTCGGGTTAATATGACTTGGTCATTATTATCCGATATTAAAGAGACTAGTTGCTTTTAATCCGATATATGCTTCGTACGAGGCAGACACTGTACCAGCCCCAGGCCTTGCATGTGATCATCCGATACTGGATCAAAATACACAATACTACGTATACTACGCCTGATATAGATCCTTATATTCCTGTAAGGATATTTCTGGAGAATTGGGTAGGCATGGTGCTTTGCTAGAAGCCAACTTTGTCTTGTAAATCGGTATAAACGTAGTACGAGGTACTTACATGTCCGGATAGTCCGACTACCGAATTTGCTGCCAACATATCCGGGGATCTCATGGGTCGCTTCTTGAAGATTCACCGATGACGTATGACTCACACTTTAATTAATCTGGGATTAATAAGATGAAAGAGAAAATTAATATGTGATTAATTGTGGTGATATTTTATCTAGGATAAAATATCATTTAAAGAGAGAAAACGATTAATTTGGAATTAATCGATAAATTAATATATTCGATATATTAAATAAAATTAGATTTCGACGCGGAATTAAAATTAGATTTTAATTCGGGCGAACGAGTTAATTTAGAATTAATTTGTTTGCGATGTGAATAGTGATTTCGCTAGGCATAATCATTTAATTGCATCGCAACGGAAAATTCGTTAATTTGGAATTAGCGAACCCGAGCCCGGGATTGTTTGCGAGCGCATTCGCATTTCGAATTCAAGTGCGGCACGCAAGTCAAATCAAGCGTCAAATCACTAGTCGCATCAAGCGTCAAATCATTAGTCACTTTGAGTGATGTGACAACTTGTCACTTGATTGATTGAGTGATGTGGCTTGATGGAAGTTGATGGTGGAGTGTAATACACTCAAGTGTGATGGCATGATAGACATTTAATATATTTAAATGTTTTGTATTTGTTTTTTTGATTTTGGAAATCAATTAATTGATTTTTTGAAAATCAAAAGTGGTATTAGATACACACTTTTTTTTGCCATCCATTACACAACACACACTCTCTCTTTCTCTCCCTCTCATTCACGCCTAAAGTGGGTTGTTCTTCATCTTCATTTCTGCTCAATGCCGTGAGCTTAAGGGAAGCAAAATGTTTGATTTTTGTGGCAAAAATCAAGAGAGCTAGCACTTCGAGAGACATGCGAAGGTGATAGGGAAGACCACCCATGAGCTTGGAATCGTTTGACGAAGCTTGGAGCTTGATGGAGCTCACCCAAAGCCGAATCCATGGAGGCAAAAAACAGCCACTGCCGTGAGCAGTCCAGTGAGCAGAAAATCAGATTTTGTTGCCTCGCGCGTCGCTCAACCGATCGATGTGAGTATTCCGCAACTCCCTCGTTTGTATTCGTACATACTTCTTGCTTTATAATCGATCCTTGGGACTTAGAGATGTCCAACAATGGTATCAGAGCGATTGAAAAACATGAAATACGACTTAGGGCTTAAAATTTGGGTAAAATGTTTTTGAGCATGATTTAATTAAATGGGATGTTTGAGTATGCTTAAAACATGTTTAATTGAAGTTTGATTGGATCAATTTCATGAAATTGTGATTGGATCAGTTTTTCCCCAAATTCTTAGCTTGGCCGAGAATGGTGCCCTATTTTATTGTCTTGGATTTTTGATTTTTGATCATTGGAAGTGTTGGAAATCAATTGGGAATAATGATTTAATGTTTAATTGGATTTGATTAGATTAAAACCAAATTTGACATAAAATCCTCCTAAAGCCGAGACATATGAAGCATGGTTTGGGTTTGATTTTTTGTTAAATTGTGTTGGACATGATTTAATGTTAATGAGCATGATTAATTAGGCTAATTGATGTTTTGGAAATGTTAATTGGGTAATTAATTATGCTATACACTTTATGTAATTAAATTGGGAATTTGGAATTTTTGTAATTTTATTATGTTGGGCCTTAAATTGGATTTGGGCTTGTAATGTTGTTATTGGGCTTGGTTGTACCAAGATGGGTTTAGGCAAAATTGGTTGGATCCAATTAGGCCCAAAACCGCCTCCATAAAGCCCAAATGCGACTAATGGACCTTTAAAGTTTAATTGGGCCTAATGGGCCTAAATTGATTTCTAGGCTTATGGGGTAACTCCCGGATTGGACTTTGGTTATTGGGTTCGACCCGAGTTGACCAAAAGTCCACGCCTTAAGAAATTAATTAAAATCCCATTGGACATTAGTTAATAGACGTTGGACGTTAATCGGGCTTTGAGACCCGTAGCGATTAAATTTGGAATTTAAATCATAAAAGATTTATTAATAGAGTGTAGTATTTAATTTGGAATTAAATAGCGAATTAGTATTAAATGCAAATTGAATTGGATTTAATTATGTAGTTTAATTTAATTCGAGAATTCGTACTTTGAGTACTTATTCGCAAAACGAGTTTGACTCGAGCAAAATCAAATCGTTGTTTGAACATTGGATGATCACTAATTATCAGATTAATTAATTGATTAGATTGATTGATAACATGCTTGTGTGAATACATGGTTGAGATGCATGAATAAGTATATCAGATGGATATTAGAAGGGTAGGGCAATTTTAGGAATTGTTGTAATAAATTTGGAATTTATTAATTGGACCTGCGTGTCCAGCCTTATTACCTTCTTATTCTTTGTATTCTCTTCTCACCTATTCCCCTCAATGAAAATGAGGTTTCTTTAGAAGTGTAGTGTAACGGGTAGAAGCAATACATGTGCTAGCGGGAGAGAGAAAGTGAGAGATTTGATCTAGGATCATTATGTAAAGTATCCATCCGCATATCATTATTACTTTATTTATACGCGCTTTATTATGTGTTTAGAATGCATGTTTAGGGTGTATGATGATGAGACCTTAACAAAGATAATAAATTGGTTGCCAATTTGCACTCGAAAAACCATCGCAAAATATTAAGCGTTTTTCCTTCCATTGAGTGATTCTTACTCAAGATCCAAGACTGGCATTGGCTTGTTGGCCAAAGTCAAGGCCTTTTTCCGTTGAGGATGTGTTTGAATCACGAGAGCTTTGTTCCATATTGGTGTCTTGTCCAAGTTGTGGTTTGTTGGCCAAAGTCAAGACCACTTCTTGTCCATCGACATTGATTACGAAGCTTTCCATGGTCAATGGGTCACGCTTAACTGGGATCACTAAGTTTGTTGTGCCAAAGCCAATGCTTAGTTGATTCAGAGGAAAAAGGTTAGGCAATACATTAGATGTATTGGCATATATAAGATATATGTTTCGGACTTGGATGTCCCCCTACTGGATCTAGGAATTGGATTAGATCCAATTGATCTTAGAGATCTACCTAGTTAATTATCATACAATTTGTTGGCCAAAGTCAAGATTGTGTGATATTTAACGGGATCCTAGCCCACTAGGAAACACAGTTTCCCGAGTACTCGACATAGGGTTAGAGGCTCGCCGAAAAATAGTGGGAGGCAAGAATTGAATTTGCAATACTCGTTTAATTACTTGCCATACGTGCTCAAATCAAATATCATACGTCAAATATATTAAATGTTAGTTGGACTAATATTTAAATTGTTGTTTTAAAATAGTTGGACTATATTCAAACAATTAAAGTATAGTTGATAGTTGGACTATAATAATCATTATATTTAATAGTTCCGAAATCATTGATTAAATAGTTGGATTATTAAAATCAAGATAAAATTGAAAGATTGACATTTAAAACATAATCCTAGGGAAAATGTATTTAAATGGTTTAATTTTCAAATTGGGAATAAATTTCAGGATGGTCCTGGAAACTAATAAGTTACTTTATTTGATAAAATAACATATTAGGCCTAAACCCGGAGTTAAGCAAATAGTAGAGCATAATCTTTGGAAGAATCATGTAATGATAACTTTAGTGCTTAAATCCATTTAGCTTGTCGCAGTAGACTCCTTAATTTCTGAATCAGAACTAAGGATTAGATCCTTAAAGTATGATGATGAAATTGAAGGATCTTCATATATCTATTTTAGATCTTAGAAGTATCGAATTGTAATAAATAACTCTTGGAGAGTTAATGACTATTCTCAAGGAGACAAATTCAAACTTTGCAATTAGGCAAGTAGCGCAATGCGCACCTTACAAATTCAAATTTTACAGTTTTTGACACGAAATACACAAACAGATCGGCTAAAGTGTTAAAGCGTCATGGTAAGACCGTAATGAAAATACTTAAGCAATAAGTTTCTAATATACTTGAAAGAGTATAGTATTCTTTCAAAGAGGACTCCTCCCGGAACACGTCATTTTGACGGTGTGTCCGAACTGAGTAACCGAATTTTGTTGGACATGATAAGGTTAATCATGAGTCGCTCTGAGCTATCATTTCCTTCAACGGATAGGCATTAACAGTGCTAAACTTATTTAGAATAAGGTTCCATTAAAATTTGTTAGACAGACTTCATATTAGATATGAACATGAAAGAAACCAGGTTTCTCATTCCTGAATATTGGGTATGCTAGGCATATGTTTGGATGATACCAAACTAAAACCCAAATCGGATAAGTGCCAAATTGTAGGTTATCATAGGGATACCAAAGTATAGTACTTATACAACTCACAAGAGAACAATGTAATTGCTGCTCGCCATGCAGTTTTCCTAAGAGGAATACCGATATGCAGTGGTAACTGGGAGGATAGTAAAACTCGATGAAAATCGGAGTAATACTATTCAAGGCACCGAATCCTAATGGAACACATATAGTTCATCAAAGATGTAACTATACCATTAATCTTCGAATACACAAGAACCACGTTAGTCGGAGAGAATCAGAAAACAACCTGGGGTATGAGTTTCTGATCTCACCTCATAAAGATGTCAATCTTATTGAGGTATACCAACTGACTACATATGAGGAAGTGATACAAGGTACCGACTCCCATTTATGGCAAAGTGCCAGAACATCCGAAATGGATTCCATGTATATCAACAAGTTTGGACACTAGTTGTTGTACCACAAGGGATTGTGCCTATTGGTACTATATGAGTCTTCAAGGAAGACATACATGGATGGCAACATACCAACGTATAAAGCTAGGCTTTTATCGGAAAGGTATCATTATAAACATTGTGTTGATTACAACGAAATCTTTTACTTGTTGCCCCGGTAAATCCATTTGGATAATGCTTGCTAAATCTGCATGTTTCATTTATGAAATATGACAGCTGAACGGGAAAATCGCTTTCCTGAAAAGGAAACATTTTGGAGGATGTTTACAACATCCTGTCGGTTTTGTTGTACCATAACAAGCAAGCATTAGGTTTTTGGAATTATCGTTTTGATGTAATCATAATAGTTTATGATTTAATTAAAAACGAAATGATTCTTGTGTATATAAGGAGGTTAGTGGGAGCGCACTACACTTGAGGTCCTATAAAATAATGATATGTCATTTCTTGGAAATGATATTCCCATAAAATAATAATCGGTGAAAGCTTGGCTTTCATGAAAACTCTCCGAGAACTCGTATATTGAAAAATGTACGTGACCTGGTGTCTCATACGCTTTGAGCATATGAAGTCACAAAACAGGCCAATCCAAGTGATAGTCACTGGATTGATGTTAAGAACATCCTTTAGTATCTTAGAGAACTAAAGATGCTGTCTTATACAATGGAGAAGGAGAACTTGAAGTGACTGGGATCACTGTAGCAAGTTTCCTAACCGATAAAATGACTATAAGTCGCAAACGGTACTATACAGTTTGAATAACGGAAAGTGAGCTGGAAATCTTCCAAGCAAGATACTGTTACCGAATAAACAACAAATGCGGGTTATTGCTGCATCTGAGGCAGCAATAGAAGCCATTTGGGTCGATAATAAATCTAATTAGATTAGATATAGTTCTGTTAGCAGCTGAGCTAGGCGTCAGCACAGGCTAAAGAATTAGTGGTCTCATCAACGATCCAGATACATACTTCGATATTCATCTGATTCGTTCGGATCATACATCGTGGCGATGTGATGATCGAATAAATCACATCAGATGATAATCATGTAAATCCGCTGACGAAAGCCTTTTCTCAGCAGTTTGAGCCAACCGTACATAGTTCGGGTGTCAGACACTCGAGTGACTAGCTATAGGCCAAGTGGGAGATTGTTGGACAATTATGACCTATAGTGTCACTATTTGTACAGATCACGGTGTTTTTGTACAAATTAACTATGTGACAAAGGAGATTGCACTTTTATCATTTGTGACTAGATCACCAAGATATATAAATGATAGGAGGTCTTTATGATTTTTTCCTGGATTGAGAATGATATGAGACAGTATCAATCCACGAAGGATAAATCATTAAATATCCATAGTCAGAGTATTATCGAGATTGAACATCGATAAATACGTAAAAGACTAGTATTACACTCGTGCGCGTTGTGAGGGCATAACGACATAGTTCTCATATATTTGGGTATAGGATACTCATGCAAGTGTAATAGGAGGTTGTGTTTTACCAATGGTACGGGAAACAGCTTCGCTCTGGATAGACCCCTCGGAATTCCATTGGTAGTATGACTATGTGTCTATGGAAGTCTGAAATCAGAGCAGGTATATTTGGTCTTAACCTGAGACTTGCACCGCTAATACTTACGACAATCAATATACTTTGGTTTTGGTCGTCCAGGGCTTTAACCGGTTTCTGTGTATGCCTCTTCTGGGTATATCGAGAATCGTAGTGTGTTGGGTGTGATGTCAAGACGGAAGTGTCACTCCAGTCATATGAAGATGATGATCGCGTAGGGATACAGAACTGGTTCTCTAAAAAGGTTGCAACCGTCGGGATAGTATGACTTGGTCATGATTATCCGATATTAAAGAGACTAGTTGCTCGTAATCCGATATATGCTTCATACGGGGCAGGCACTGTACCAGCCCCAGGCCTTGCATGTGATCATCTGATACTGGATCGAAATACGCAATACTACGTATACTACGCCTGATATAGATCCTTATATTCCTGTAAGGATATTTCTGGAGAATTGGGTAGGCATGGTGCTTTGCTAGAAGCCAACATTGTCTTATAAATCGGTATAAACGTAGTACGAGGTACTTACATGTTCGGATTGTCCGACTACCGAATTTACTGCCAACATATCCGGGGATCTCATGGGTCGCTTCTTGAAGATTCACCGATGACGTATGACTCGCACTTTAATTAATCTAGGATTAATAAGATGAAATAGAAAATTAATCTGGGATTAATTGTGGAGATATTTTATCTGGGATAAAATATCATTTAAAGAGAGAAAACGATTAATTTAGAATTAATCGATAAATTAATATATTCGATATATTAAACGAAATTAGATTTCGACGCGGAATTAAAATTAGATTTTAATTCGGGCGAACGAGTTAATTTAGAATTAATTCGTTAGTGATGTGAATAGTGATTTCGCTAGGCATAATCATTTAATTGCGTCGTAACGAAAAATTCGTTAATTTGGAATTAGGGAACCCGAGCCCGGGATTGTTTGCGAACGCATTCGTATTTCGAATTCAAGTGCGGCACGCAAGTAAAATCAAGCGTCAAATCACTAGTCGCATCAAGCGTCAAATCATTAGTCACTTTGAGTGATGTGACAACTTGTCACTTGATTGATTGAGTGATGTGGCTTGATGGAAGTTGATGGTGGAGTGTAATACACTCAAGTGTGATGGCATGATAGACATTTAATATATTTAAATGTTTTGTATTTGTTTTTTTGATTTTGGAAATCAATTAATTGATTTTTTGAAAATCAAAAGTGGTATTAGATACACACTATTTTTTGCCATCCATTACACAACACACTATCTCTCTTTCTCTCCCTCTCATTCACGCCCAAAGTGGGCTGTTCTTCATCTTCATTTCTGCTCACTGCCGTGATCTTAAGGGAAGCAAAATGTTTGATTTTAATGGCAAAAATCAAGAGAGCTAGCACTCCGAGAGACATGCGAAGGTGATAGGGAAGACCACCCATGAGCTTGGAATCGTTTGACGAAGCTTGGAGCTTGATGGAGCTCACCCAAAGCCGAATCCATGGAGGTAAAAAATAGCCACTGCCGTGAGCAGTCCAGTGAGTGGAAAATCAGATTTTGTTGTCTCGCGCGTCGCTCAACCGATCGATGTGAGTATTCCGCAACTCCATCATTTTTATTCGCACATATTTCTTGCTTTATAATCGATCCTTGGGACTTAGAGATCTCCAACATGCTAGGCCTAGGGCTGGAATTGTGTCTGCCCCGTACGAAGCACATATCGGATCACTAGCAACTAGTCTCTGTAATCAGATAATCATGACCTAGTCATACTATCCCGATAGCTGCAACATTTAAGAGTACCAGTTCTGTATCCATGCGTGATCGTCATCTCCATATGACTGAAGTGATACTTCCATCTTGACATCACACCCAATACACTACGATTCTCAGTATACCCAGAAGATGCATATACAGAACCTGTTAAAGCTCCGGACGACCAAAACCAAAGCATATTGATTGTCGCAAGTATTAGCGATGTAAGTCTCAGGTTAAGACCAAATACACCTACCCAGATTCGGATTCCCATAGACACATAGTCATACTACCAATGGGATTCCGAGGGGTCTATCCAGAGCGAAGCTGTTCCCGGTCCACCGGCTAATAGAACTTCCTATCACACTTGCATAAGTATCTTATACTTAAATATATGAGAACTATGCCGTTAAGCTTCCATAACGCGCACAAGTGCAATACTAGCCTATTCCGCATTATCGATGTCCAGTCTCGATAATACTACGACTAGGGATATTTAATGATTAAACCTTTCGTGGATTAATACTGTCTCATATCTTATTAATCCGGTACTAATCATATGGACTTTTATCATTTATATATCAAATTAATCCAATTACAAATGATAAAAGAGCAATTTCCTTTGTCACATAGTTAATTTGTACAAAGAACACCATGTCTTTTACAAATAGTGATGCTATGGGTCATAATTGTCCAACAATCTCCCACTTGGCCTATAGCCAATCACTCAAGTTTCCAACACTTGAAATATGTACGGGTCGCTCATGCTTATACTGAGATAACGCTTTCGTCAGCAGATTTATAAGGTTATTATCTGATGCGATTTATTCGATCATCACATCGCCACGATGTATAATCTCACGAATCAGATGAAACCGTTCGAAGTACATACTTGGATCATTGATGAGACCGTAATTCCTTAGCCTGCGATGTAACACAGCTCAGCTGCTAACATAACTACTCCTAATCCAATTAGGAATGTTATAGATCCAAAATGCTTCTTTTGCTGCCTCAGCCGCAACAATATATTTCGCTTTGTTGTTGAATCAGCAACAATATCTTGCTCGGAAGATTTCCAGCTCATTGTTCCGTTGTTCAAACAAATAGATACCCTTATTACGACTTACAGTCGCCTTTATCGGTTTGGAAACTTGCAATCCATCTCCATAAATTAAGAAAGCATCCTTAGTTCATATAATATACTAAGGATGTTCTTAACATCAATCCAGTCACCATCACCTAGATTGGCCTGATAGTGACTCCAAATGCTCAAAGTATATGAGACACCAGGTCACGTACATGTCTTTCAATGTACGAGTTCTCGGAGAGTGCCAAAAACTTTTAGATCTATCCCAATAGATCTTTATTCCTAGAATAAAGGTTGCCTCTCCCAAGTCTTTATTGGAGAATTTTAATGAAAGCCATGCTTTCATCGATTGTAACATGAGAATGTTATTTCCAAGAAATAATACATCATCAAAGTATAGGACAATCAATGTCAGTGCGCTCCCACTAGTCTTCTTATATACACAAGAATCATTTTCGTTTTGAATGAAACCTAATACCATTATGATCTGATCAAAACGTTGGTTCCAAGAACATAATGCTTGCTTTAATCCATGAATGAATCGATTTAACTTGCAAACCTTGTTTGCACGTTTCTGCGTGATAAAATCATCACGGTGTTATATAAAACATCCTTCAAAAGGTTTCCGTTAAGGAAATCGGTTATGACGTTCAGCTGCCATATTTCATAAATGAAATATGTAGCAGTAGCAAGCATTATCCGAATGGATTTAATAATGGCAACGGGTAAAAGGTTTCTTCGTAATCGACACCATATTGATGACAATACCCTTTCAATACAAGCCTAGCTTTATACGTTTGTATGTTGCCATCCATGTCAGTCTTCACTATGAAGACCCATTTGCTACCAATAGGCACAATGCCTTCTGATACATCAACTAGTGTCCAAACTTGGTTGTATACATGAAATCCATTTCGGACTTCATTGCATCTTGCCATAAAGAGGAGTCGATACCTTGTATCGCTTCCTCATACGTATCCGGTTCGTATTCCTTAAAAAGATTAATATCTTCATGAGGTGAGATCAGAAACCAATACCTCTAAGGTTGTTTTCTGACTCTCTCCAACCTACGCGGTTCTTGTGTATTAGAAGATTGTGGAATAGTCTCATCACTGATGAATTGTTCGTGTTCCGTTAGGAATCAGTGCCAGGAATAGTATCACTCCGATTTTCATCGAGTTCTACTTTCCTCCCACTTACCACTGCTTATAGGAATTCCTTTTCAAGGAAAATCGCATTGTGAGCAACAAATATATTTGTTCTCTTGTGAGTTGTGGAATTGGTTTCCCTAGGATAACCAATTACAAATAGGCACTTATCCGATTTGGATTCTAGTTTAGTACCATCTAAACGTTTAATATGCCTAGCATCCTTAAATCTTCAAGAATGAGAAACCTGATTTCTTTCCTGTCCATATTTCATATGGAGTCTGTCCAACTGGCTTTATCAGAACCTTATTCAAAATAAGTATAGCACTGTTCAATGCATATCCAGTTAAGGAAATTGATAGCTCAGTGTGACTCCTTATTAACCTTGCCATGTCCAACAAAGTTCAGTTTCTCCGGTCGGACACATCACTAAATTGAGGTGTTCCGGGAGAAGTCCACTGTAAAAAAATATCATAAATCGAGAAACTTATTGCTCAAGTATTTTCCACTACGGTCCAACCCTAATGTCTTAATACTTTTGCCCGTCTGTTTTTCTACTTCGTGTCGAAACTCTTTGAATTTATCAAAAGTTTAAGATTTGTGTTTCATAAGAAACACATAACCATAACGAGATGCAACATTCGTAAAGGTTACGAAGTATTCATATCCACCTCTAGCCTGGCTAGATATGGGCCCACTACGTCACCATGAACGAGGGATAACAGCTCGATGACACGTACACCTTTACTGCTAAAAATCGTTTTAAGCATTTTGCCTAATAAATAAGATTCGCAGGCGTCATATGATTTAAGATCAAATCTGTCCTAGTATCTATTCTTCCAAAGAGTAGATATACGATTCTTCTTAATGTGTCCCAGACAACAATGCCACAAATAAGTCTCATCTGATTAACTCAGTTTGAGCTTTTGTTTGTCATGTTATATGTTTGAGATTTGTTTATATTCAAAATATAAATACTGTTATTCACATCTAATGTGTATATCTCAATATCTTCTTTATATACAAAACACCCATTATTCTGGAACATAAAGGTATACCCGCAATGGGTTAAACTAGTTATAGTTATAATGTTTCTAGTCAAACTAGGTACATCATAACACTTTCCTAATTTAAGTACATGCCCAAAGGGCAGTTCCAAAACTTAGGTTCCCACAGCCAAAACAGCGACTCTCGTCCCGTTTCTGATTCGCAGGTAGATCTCATCTGAAGCCAGTCTCCTGCTAATCAGCAGATCCCGCACATCAGTACATATGTATGTACCACATCCAATATCAAAAATCCAATTTTAAAAAACTAGTAGTGGACATGTTTATAACAAACATACCTGAAGTCGGAGCCTTGCCCGTCTTCAGATCCTTCATGTCTGCCTTGTCCATACGGCAGTCACACTTCCAGTGACCCCGTTTGCCACAGTTTAGGCAGACATGTTGGGATATGGCATTTGTCTTCCCAGAAGACTGTGACGATTTTGCCTTTGCCTTTTTTTTTCACACCCCCAGAAGCCTTCGGCCAAGTCTTGGCCTTCTGGGATGTCAAAGTAAGATGCGCCTTGCACTTCTTGCCATTTTGGAAGCTATGGCTCTGCCTCCTTGAGCATAGCCATTAACTCTCCAAGAGTTTTCTCTTGATTCATGATGAACCCGCCCCAGTATTCGGGCAGAGACTATAAGATCAAATCTATGGAAGTCTCGGCCTCGCAGGTAATGCCCAACTAACCTAGTTGTTCAATGTCAGCAATCATCTGAGACACCTAGTGCTCGACAGATGTACCCTCTGACATATGCGAGCGAAAAAGCTTCTTTTACAATTCGTACTTCTAAGATCTAAGGTTAGATCTATGAAGATCCTTTAATTTCAACATCATGGTGTAAGGATCTAATCCTTAGTTCTGACGACGAAATTAAGGAGTCATTGCGGCAAGCATAATGGATTGAGCACTAAAGTTATCATCACGATGAGTTTTCCAAAGCTCATGTTCTACTATTTGCTCAACTCCGGGCTCAGGCCCGAGAGGTTTCTCTATGACATAGAGTAACTTCTCAGCTCCCAGGACTATCCTGAGGTTCATTTCCCAATCTGGAAAATTAGAGCCGTTAAAGACATTATCGCCCATGATGATGTCCCTAACGCTAATCTTTCTAGCCATCTCGATTGCAATAGTCCAACTATCCAATCAACAATTTTGGGTACACTCAAAATATAATGGTTACTATAGTCCAACTATATGACCAACTACAAGTGGAGTAGTGTCTTGTACAGTCTAAATGTTCAAAGAAAGCAATATTAAATATTAGTCCAACTAATATATTTATAACAACGATAAATAAAATAAAAGAGCGCGTATTGGCAAGTATTTAAATGAAATTGAAAATTTAATACTTGCTTCCCACAATTTTTCGGCGAGCCTCTAACCCTCTGTGGAGTACTCGGGAAACCTAGTTTCCTAGTGGGCTAGGATCCCGTTAAATAACACACAACCTTGACTTTGGCCAACAAGCTGTATGAAACTTAACTAGGTAGATGTCTAAGATCAATTAGATCCCATCCAATTCCTCGATCCGGTAGGTGGACCTCCAAGTCCGAAACACATATCCAATATATGCAAATATATCCAATATATTTCCTACAAATACATTAATTCATACAAATACATCCAAGTATTCACACAAAGTATGTTATTCAATCAATCTAATCCAATTAATTAATCTTTGAATTAATGACCATCCAATGTTCAAACAACAATTTGATTTGCGCGAGTCCAACTCGTTTAAGAATAAATACTCAAAATACGTATTCTTGAATTATATCGAACTACAATTTTAAATCCAATTTAATTTGTATCCAATACTAATTCTTATTTAATTCTAAATTAAATAATTACATTTTTAATAGTGCCTTTTAGACTTGGATTCCAAATCCAATCTTAATGGGTCTCAAAGGCCCAATTAGTATACAATACTATTCAATTAAAGTCCAATGGGCTTTTAATTAATTCTTTAGGCATGGGCTTTGGCCATTATGGATCAAACCCAAGATGCCAAGGCCCAATTAGGAATCACCCTATGCCAAAAATCAATTTAGGCCCAATTAAATTTTTAAAGGGCCAATGTCATTTTTTGGACTTTATGGAAATGGTTTTAGTCCCAATTGGATCCAACCCAATTGTCCAAAACCAAACTTGGCCCAACAAAGCCCATTTAGCCCAATTACAACAATTAAATTAATACATTATTCCAAATTACATATTAATCCAATTTAAGTGTAATTAACATAATTAATCAACAAATCTAATGTTTCCAAAACACTAATTAATCCAATTAATCATGCTCTTTAATTCCAATTCATGTCCAACACAAATTGAAGCAAAATAATTCATTCTACATGCATATAGCTCACGGTTTTGACAAGAATTCATCATGCAATTTGATTTCAATCCAATTAAATCAACATCTAACATTCATTTCATGCTAATTAACATATCTAATTGTCAAATTTCAAAAATTCACCATGAGCACTCCTAGGGTTCTATTCGGCCAAGGTGGGAAATTGGGGATTTTTGATCTAATCATTTTTTTTTCAGTTCCTTAGATGTACAAATCCAATTCAACATCATCCAACCATAACCAAACAACCAATTTAGGCAAATCATGCTCAAAACACAAAATCCCCAAATTAAAGTCATGAACCCTAGATTTTCAAATCAAACTTAGGATGGCTCTAGATACCATTGTTAGTGTCCTACACATGCCACAAGATCACTAAGATGATTTTTTGTGTGAAAAATCAAAGACAAGTTGCAGAAAAACTTACTTTGATCGGATGAGATTCAAAACTTTTCCATAGATGTGTGGAAGCTCCAAGCTTTCTTTTGCATTCCAAACTCAAGGGTGAGTTTCCCTATCACCTTAATTGATTCCTTGAAAGTGCTAGCTTGAAGAAATTTTGCAACAAAACTTCAAATGGGAGAGAGGAAGCTCACGGTATTTTGAGAGAAGGAGAGAGTTTTTGTGATTTGTGAATAGTAAGTGTTACTTCAAAAGTTGACTTTCCTTTAAATACTAAAGTTGTGTGTTGGATTTGGTTTGAGTGTTTTAAAAGCAATCTAAGCCTTACTCAACCATTAACAACTTCCATCAAGTGTCAAACATCTTGATGTAAGTCAAGTGGGTCCCACAACTTTTAAATTCCAAATTTAAGTCGAATAACTCAACACGTAACTTCGCTCGGGCCCGGGTTCGTTTAATTTCGAACTAAACGAATTTATCGTTGTGATGCAATTAAATCCAATTTAATTAAATAATAATGCCTAGCAAAATTATTACGAAAGTCGCTTGCGAATTAATTCTAAATTAATTCGTTCGCTAGAATTAAAATCCAATTTAATTCTGCATTGAAATCCAATTTCAATTAATATATCTAATATATTATTTTAGCCCAATTAATTAAATAGAAAAATCTAATTTCACTATTAAATTTATTTTGCCGATTAATTCCAAATTAATCGTGTTTTCTCCTCTCGATGAATTTAATCCCAGATAAATTCTCGACGCAATTAATCCCAGATTAATTGTTTCTCTGATAATAATCCAATTTTAATTCTTGCCGTAATTAATCCCAGATTAATTTTCTCTCTCAGAATTAATCCCAGATTAATTCTGTTCGAGTCAAATGTCATCGGTGAATCTTTGGGAAGCGACCCAAGAGATCCCTGGATATTTTGGCAGTAAATCCGGTTGTCGGACTATCCAAACACGTGCGTACTCGGTATCACGTTCTTACCGATTTACAAGGCATGGTTGGCTTCTACCAAAACACCGTGCCTACCTAATTCTCCAGAAATATTCAACGAAGATATGTAATCTTTATCAAGAGTAGTATACGAAGTATTGCGTATTACGATCCAGTATCAGATGTCACATGTTAGGCCTAGGGCTGGAATTGTGTCTGCCCCGTACGAAGCAATATCGGATCACTAGCAACTAGTCTCTGTAATCGGATAATCATGACCTAGTCATACTATCCTGATAGATGCAGCATTTAAGAGTACTAGTTATGTATCCCTGCGTGATCATCATCTCCATATAACTGAAGTGATACATCCATTTTGACATCACACCCAATACACTACGATTCTCAGTATACCCAGAAGAGGCGTACACAGAACCTGTTAAAGCTCCAAACGACCAAAACCAAAGCATACTGATTGTCGCAAGTAATAGCGATGCAAGTCTCAGGTTAAGACCAAATACACCTACCCTGATTCGGATTCCCATAGACACATAATCATACTACCAATGGGATTCCGATGGGTCTATCCAGAGCGAAGCTGTTCCCGGTCCAACGGCTAAAAGAATCTCTTATCACACTTGCATAAGTATCATATACTTAATATATGAGAACTATGTCGTTAAGCTTCCATAACGCGCACAAGTGCAATACTAGCCTATTCCGCATTATCGATGTCCAGTCTCGATAAAACTATGACTATGGATATTTAATGATTAAACATTTCGTGGATTAATACTGTCTCATATCTTATTAATCCGGTACTAATCATATGGACTTTTATCATTTATATATTCAAGTAATCTAATTACAAATGATAAAAGAGCAATTTCCTTTGTCACATAGTTAATTTGTACAAAGAACACCATGTCTTTTACAAATAGTGATGTTATGGGTTATAATTGTCCAACAATCTCCCATTTGGCCTATAGCCAATCACTCAAGTTTCCAACACTTGACCTATGTACGGGTCCGACACTTAGAATAGTCTTGTAGTAATACTGGACACTAGGGGGTCCGAGTCGAGTAACATATATGATCCTTTGACTATAGGATATCATTGATTTTGTGTGAGATCCTCCATACTTTGATGTCAAGTATGTCAGAAACCTTTCATGGTCTGGCCGCTATATGTTCGTGGGGTGTGAACCAATGCACTAGTTAATCAAGTGCGAATCAAGATAGGATTCGTCAACCCATATGTGTACCATAAGGGGTTTAGGTATCTGTAGAAGTGAAGCGGGGTTTACCGTTATGCCTATGATGTTCGATGACCTCGACCCTGTTGGGCTCGCATCCCGTAGAGAGTACGGATTATCCCGCAGGGGACTAAACGGAGAATAAAAGAGTCGCCACCCAGCGTGAACTGGTAAGGATTTAAGGCCGCACTCACCCATGGCAAGGGAAGACCTCAAATCGTTGGGTTCAGAATGGTCCCTTACTTATGCCAGTATAATGTACGGGTTCACACAATGGTATAGTCAAGTCTTAATACAATTCATGCATAAAAGCGAATAAAAATGTAATTAAATACCCAACCAAAATAATAATCGCAATAACGTAGTTCAAAAAGCATATTAAATTAAGAAATACGGGGTGCGATAACGAAAATTATAATAAACAATTCAAAAGTAAATGATTCATTAAGATAAATGGCAAACAAAAAGGGGGTCAATCACGCATATATGAGTATTTCCCGAGTGGCACATGAGTTGTATCCCAAGTACAAACCGCACTACCATCCATTCGGATTCGGCTACATAATTTACGTCAGGGTTTCTATCCGATATACCGCAAGGGATGATGACGCACAAAATCATCAATGCAATGTAAACAGACATAAAAATAGACGCGAAATAATATAACAATGCATATACGTATAATCATCAACATGAACAAACAAAATAAAATAAAGGTGAAATAATAAAATAACAATAAAAGTGAATAAATAGATAAAAATAAACAACGAAATGCCAAAGAAGAAATGTGGCCAGAGATTTGGCTATTTTTTTATGTAGGGCTTCGCATACCCGGATGGACGTATTTAACGTCCAGCCAGACATGCATCGCCTGAAACTATGAAAATAAATATGGTAAGGGTGCCCTCAGGCCTTGCCTTTTAAGTTGCCTTCTCGAAAGTGCGTTAGGCTGTCGCCAGAAGGATCGAAGCTTGGTTTCAAGGTTTGGTTCGGTTTCTGGTTGTTGGTTGCTGGTTTGCTGTTTCTAGGTACTGGTTCGCTGTTTCTGGTTCGCCATTTGCTGTTTGCTATTTGTTGTTTGCTGTTTCGCTATTTCTGGTTCACTATTTACTATTTCTGGTTCGCTGTTTATTGTTTGCTGTTTGTCGCTGGTTCCTCTCTGTTTCATGCTGCTTCACAGTTTTCTTCTCATACTGGTTCACGACTTTTAGGGTTTTTTTGTTTTAATTTTTTTTCGGTCGTTTGTCCCTCTGTTTTTTTCGCTGTTGTTGTTTTTCCTCTCTTCTTTTCAGTCTTCTCTCTTTTTTTCTTCTATTTTTTTTTCTTTTTTCGGTGATCTCCCCTCTGTTTTTTGTTTGTTTTCGTTGTTGTTCTCTAGGGTTACCGCCATTTGACCGGTACTTTCACACGCGTATAACGCAAGCGCACGTATCGTTCAAGTAGTATAAAAAGTATCGATCCCACGAGAACTTAATACCTAATCTATTAATTTTATGAGGTCAAATGATTACTAGTATCTAAAAGATTGATTGATTGATTTGAAATGGTGATGATTTTAAACTTAAAAACAAGTAAATAAAATTGCTCAAAATTAAATTAAATAAAATTCAATTTAAGAAACTATCCAGTGTTGTGAATCTTTCTAATATCTCCCTTTGCTACCACTTGTATCTTAAAGGATTGGAAGTAATGACTTATTCCAAGTTGGTATCATTTGCTGAGAAAAACCTATGTCTACTCCTGACATGTCTTCATAGGACCAGGCAAATACTTTTGCATATTTTATTAATTTATCTCTAATTCTTTCCGCTCATCAGAGGTAACCTCACTTGCAATTGAAATTTCCTTGGGGTTTTCACATGTACTAAGATTAAATGCGTTTGTCTTTGTTGAGTTAATGTCAAATATGCTCATGTCATGCATATTATGATGCAGACTAACAGGAAAAGACTCGAACAAGTAAGCAAAATCAATGTCTTTATTATTAATAAATGCAGGACTACAATCAAATAAGTCAGGAAAATAAACATCTTCATAATTTAGCCTCGTCTTCTTCCGTCTTCTTGCTTTTTTCGAGCGTCAGATTCTCCAACTGCAGTAGTTCTTCTTTCCATTTATCTTACTCTTTTGCAACTTCCTTTGCCTGTGGTTCTTTGCCCATCATATCATTGAAGATCTCGAATCCTGGTACTATGATCCCATTGACTTCTACAAGTTCAGGCTCTCATTGATACCTTGTGGCTTTCACAAAGTATTCCATCAGCTTCATCATTTTTTCCTTGGTCTTTGGCTCATTCCCATCGAATTCATACCCCAATCATCTCTTAGTGGTCTGTCCCTTGAAATATGGCAGTGCTCTTATTCCCCGGCCTCTAGCACTCAAACATGTGCCCGACTCATATTTCATTCTTTCCATGATTCTAGCCACTTTGGGTCCACTCATTCTTCGAAGTTTGCTGCCATTTAGAACCTTGTGAAAGGCTGTATGTCTAAAGCAGCCATATCATTGTCTACTTCAGCTCTGATGGTGATGACTTCCTCTCCATACGGGAACTTAATAACCTGGTGCAAAGTGGATGGCACGTCCCCAAGTCTATAAAACCATGGCCTCAATAATAACAAAGCAAACGTAGCTGTGATATCAAGCACTGTGAACTCCACCTCGTCTTCTATCGGGCCCACTTTGACTATTGTGATGAAAGGACCTTTGACTCCCCGTTTGCTATCGTCATATGCTTTAATAGTCATGCTGGAGGGGCTTAAATCTATTGTCCGCATACCCAACCTTGATAGAATCTTCAAGGGGCACACATTCATAGAAGAGCCATCATCCACCATCACACAAGATGTCTTCTTGCCTCTTACTTCCGCTTTTATGAATAACGACTTGTTCTGATTCCTCTCCTCAATTGGGAGCTCTTCTTCAGAGAATGTTATCATCTGCCTACCCTATTTCTCTACCGACCCTACGAACATTGTCGGGTTTGCATCTTCAAGTACCATTATCTTGCTCAGAGCTTCTACCATGGCACGCCTGTGCTCTTGAGAGGTGTATAATAACTCCCATATGCTCACTTGTGCCCGTGTCTTCTTCAATTGACACAACACAATATCCCCCTTGGTGTTATCCGTATTCTCCGTCACCTCTATGTTGGGTTTTCTAGGTCTTCCCAAGATCAAATTAAGCTATGAAATGTGCGAATACAACAAAGTAAAGTTGCAAAAATACTCACTTTGATCAGATTTGCGATGCGATGAACACACAAATGTTCCTTGCTCCATTCGGCGAAGGTCCCTTTGTGTGCTCCTTGTGTTTCGGTCATGCTCCTCCATGGATGTCCTCCAAGCTCCAAGCTTTGATTCGAGATTCCATGCTCATAGATGGGTTTCCCTATCACCTTTGTAAGACCCCTTGGATGTGCTAGCACCTTGGAAATTTTGCCATAAAATTTCCCCTTTTGCTTCTTCTTGTTCTCGGCCAAGCCAAGAACTTAGAGAGAAAATGGCAAGAATTACCGTGAGAGGGAGAGAGGAGAAGAGAAGTTTGTTTGTGTATTTTAGATTTCAAAAATCTAATACCAAAATCAATTACCAAATTCAAAAAAGGTACAAGGCATTAAAGCCTTCCAACAACTCACATCACTCACAAAAGTGACATCCATTACATCACTCAAAGTTGATGTGACTTACATCAGAAGAATGACTAATGATGTGACGCATGATGTGACTTATGGGTGTTGGACAGTTATGACCCATAGCGTCACTATTTGTACAGATAATGGTGTTGTTGTACAAATTAACTATGTGACAAAGGAGATTGATCTCTTATCATTTGTGATTAGATCACCAAGATGTATAAATGATAGGAGGTACATATGATTAGTTCCTGGATTGAGATGATATGAGACAGTATCAATCCACGTAGGATTAATCATTAAATATCCCTAGTCAGAGTATTATCGAGATTGGACATCGATAATGCGTAAAAGACTAGTATTACACTTGTGCGCGTTGTGAGGGCATAACGACATAGTTCTCATATATTTGGGTATAGGATACTCATGCAAGTGTAGTAGGAGGTTGTGTTTTACCGATGGTACAGAAAACAGCTTCGCTCTGGATAAACCCTCGGAATTCCATTGGTAGTCTGACTATGTGTCTATGGAAGTCCGAAATCAGGGTAGTTGTATTTGGTCTTAACTTGAGACTTGCACCGCTAATACTTGCGACAATCAATATGCTTTGGTTTTAGGTCGTCCAGGGCTTTAACAGGTTCTGTGTACGCCTCTGCTAGGTATATTGAGAATCGTAGTGTGTTGGGTGTGATGTCAAGACGGAAGTATCACTCCAGTCATATTGGAGATGATGGTCACGTAGGATACGGAACTCGTTATCTTATATGCTGCAGCTATCGGGATATTATGAGTAGGTGATATTTATCCGATTATAGAGACTAGTTACCAGAGATCCGATATGTGCTTCGTACGGGGCAGACACAATTCCAGCCCTAGTCCTAGCATGTGACATCCAATACTGGATCGAAATACGCAATACTACGTATACTACGCCTGATATAGATCACATATTCCTGTAAGGATATTTCTGGAGAATTGGGTAGGCATGGCGCTTTGCTAGAAGCCAACCTTGTCTTGTAAATCGGTACAAACGTTGTTCTAGGTACTTACGTGTTCGGATAGTCCGACGATCGGATTTACAGCCAACATATCCGGGGATCTCATGGGTCGCTTCCCGAAGATTCACCGATGACGTATGACTCGCACTTTATTAATCTGGGATTAATTAAATGAGAGAGAAAATTAATATGGTTTTAATTACGGAGATATTTTATCTGGATAAATTATTAATAAAAGAGAGAGAACGATTAATTTGGAATTAATCGATAAAATAATATATTCGATATATTATACGAAATTGGATTTGACGCGGAATTAAAATTAGATTTTTATTCGGGCTAACGAGTTAATTTAGAATTAATTCGTTGGCGACGTGAATAGTGATTTTGCTAGGCATAATTATTTAATTACGTCGCAACGGAAAATTCGTTAATTTGGAATTAGCAAACCAGAGCCCGAGAGTGTTTACGAGCGCACTCGCATTTCGAATTCAAGTGCGGCCCGCAAGTCACATCAAGCGTCAAATCGATAGTTGCATCAAGCGTCAAATCAGTCACTTTGAGTGATGTGACAACTTGTCACTTGATTGATTGATTGATGGGAGTTGTTGGGAGCTTTTAAAGCTTGTACCTTGTTGACTTTTTGAAAGCTAACATTTGGTATATGTTTTGATTTTAGAAAATCAATTTCAACACAACACATTTAATATTTCTCTCTCCTTTTTTACACAATTTTGGAGCCAAAACTCCTTCTTCTCTCACACGGTCTAGGACCAATTTCTTCCTTCTGTTTTCTGGTTTACCGAGAATGAAGGGTAGCAAAGAGTGATTTTTGTGGCAAAAATCAAGAGTGCTAGCACACATCGGAGTCTTACGAAGGTGATAGGGAAACCCACCCGTGGCTTGGAATACCATTTGAGAAGCTTGGAGCTTCATGGATCACCATGGCCGAATTTGGAGAAGCTGAAAAATAGTGGACTGCCGAGCATCAAGGATGCAGAAAAAGATTTTTTTTTGTCCACCGCATCGCTCAACCGCTAGATGTAAGTATTCCGCAACTTCCTCGATGTATTCACATGTATGTTTTATGCTTATTATTCGATCATTAGGACCATAGAAATCCAACAATGGTATCAGAGCGTTGTTAAAAGCATGAAACTTGATTTAGGGTTATAATTGGGTAAAATGTGTTTGAGCATGATTTGATGAAATTGGATGATTAAGTATGCTTAAATTATGTTTAATCGAAGTTTGATTGGATCAATTTCAAGAAAAATGGTTTGGAACAATTTTACCCAAATATTTAGGCTTGGCCGAATACATGTGCCCTAATTTGTCTTGGAATTTTTTGATTTTTGATTCATTGGATGAGTTAGAATCATTCGGGAAATGTTGATTGTGGATTTAATTTGATTGAAACCGAATCAATTTTGAAAACCCCACATTGCCGAGACATATATAACATGTAATTGGGTTTGATTTGTGATAAAATGTGTTGGACATGTTTTGTTGTTAATAAGCATAATTAATTAGGCTAATTGATGTTTTAGAAATTTTAATTGGGTAATTAATTATGTAATACACTTTAGTTTAATTAAATTGTGAAATTGGAATTTTTGTGATTTAATTAAATAGTGCTTAAATTGGATTTGGGTTTGTAAAGTTGTAAATGGGCTAATTGGGCTTGGTTGTACCAAGATGGGTTTAGGCTAAATTGGTTGGATCCAATTGGGCCCAAACCGCTTCCATAAAGTCCAAATGCGACTAATGGACCTTTAATTATTTAATTGGGCCTAATGGGCCTAAATTGATTTATAGGCTTATGGGGTTATTCCTTGATTGGGCTTTGGTTATTGGGTTTGACCCAAGTTGACCAAAAGTCCACGCCTTAAAGAAATTAATTGAAATCCCATTGGACTTTAATTAAATTAACGTTGGATGTTAATCGGGCTTTGAGACCCGTAATAATTAAATTTGGAATTTAAGTCGTAAATGTTTATTAATAAAGTGTAATATTTAATTTGGAATTAAATAGTGAATTAGTATTAAATACATATTAAATTGGATTTAATGTTGTAGTTTAATTTAATTCAAGAATTCGTACTTTGAGTACTTATTCGCAAAACGAGTTTGACTCGCGCAAAATCAAATCGTTGTTTGAACATTGGATGGTCATTAATTATCAGATTAATTAATTGGATTAGATTGATTGATAACATGCTTGTGTGAATACATGGTTGCAATGCATGAATAATGTATATCGGATGGATATTATATGGGTGGGGCAATTTCAGAAATTGTTGTAATAAATTTAGAATTTATTAATTGGACATGCGTGTTCAGCCTATTACCTCCATACTCTTTGAATTTCTCTTCTCACCTATTCCCCTTAATGTAAATGAGGTTTCTTTAGAAGTGTAGTGTAACGGGTAGAAGTAAATACTTGTGCTAGTGGGAGAGAGGAAAGGGAGAGATTTGATCTAGGATCAATGTGTTAAGTATCCATTCGCATATCATTATTATTTATTTATTTACGCGTCTTATTATGTATTTAGAATGCATGCTTAAGGTGTATGATGATGAGACCTTAACAAAGATAATAAATGGTTGCCAATTTGCACGCGAAAAACCCTCACAAAATATTAAGCGTTTTTCTTCCATTGAGTGATTCTTACTCAAGATCCAAGACTGGCATTGGTTTGTTGGCCAAAGTCAAGGCCTTTGTCCGTCGAGGATGTGTTTGAATCATGAGAGCTTTGTTCCATATCGTTGTCTTGTCCAAGTTGTGGTTTGTTGGCCAAAGTCAAGACCACTTCTTGTCCATCGACATTGATTACGAAGCTTTCCATGGTCAATGGGTTCCGCTTAACTGGGATCACTAAGTTGTTGTGCCAAAGACAAGGCTTAGTTGATTCAGAGGAAAAAGGTTAGGCAATATATTAGATATATTGGCATATATAAGATATATGTTTCGGACTTGGATGTCCCCCTACTGGATCTAGGAATTGGATGAGATCCAATTGATCTTAGAGATCTACCTAGTTAATTATCATACAATTTGTTGGCCAAAGTCAAGATTGTGTGACATTTAACGGGATCCTAGCCCACTAGGAAACACGGTTTCCCGAGTACTCGAGAGAGGGTTAGAGGCTCGCCGAAAAATAATTGAAGGCAAGTATTAAATTTGCAATATTCGTTTAATAACTTGCCATACACGCTCATATCACATCATTCGTCAAATAAATTAATTATTAGTTGGACTAATATTTAATTTTTGTTTTATTAAAACAGTTGGACTCTATTCAAACAATTTCAATTAATAGTTGATTTTATAATTGGATTATAGTAATCAATATAATTGAATTTAATCAATTAAATTATAGTTGATTATATAGTTGGACTATAGTAATCATTATAATAAATAGTACCTCAAATCGTTGATTAAATAGTTGGACTATTAGAATCAAGATAAAATTGAAAGATTAGTGTTTAAAACATAATCCTGGGGAAAATGTATTAAACAACTTTAATTTTCAAATTGGGAATAATTTCAGGATGGTCCTGGAAACTAATAAGTTACTTTATTTGATAAAATAACATATTAGGCCTAAGCCCGAAGTTAAGCAAATAGTAGAGCATGATATTTGGAATATTCATGTGATGATAACTTTAGTGCTTAATCCATTAAGCTTGCCGCAAATAGACTCCTTAATTTCTTAATCATAAATAAGGATTAGATCTTTAAAGTATGATAATGAAATTGAAGGATCTTCAAAGATCTATTCTTAGATCTTAGAAGTATTAATTGCAATAGTAAACTCTTGGAGAGTTAATGGCTGTTCTCAAGGAGACAAAGCCAAAGTTTGCAATAAGGCAAGAAGCACAAGGCGCATCTTATTTCGACATTCTAGAAGGCCAAGGCTTGGCCATAGGCTTCCGGGGTACCGAAAAAGGGCAAATGCAAAGTTATTATAATCTTCTAGGAAGATAAAGGACATATCCCAAAATGTCTGCCTAAATGTGGCAAACGGGATCGCGAAAGCGTGACTGCCGTTTGGAAAAGGCAGACATGAAGGAATTGAAGAACGGGCAAGGCTCCGGCTTCAAATATGTTTGTCATAATTGTGTTCACTGCTAGTATTAAAATTGGATTTTAGATACTTAGTGTGATACATAAATATATACTGGTGTGCAGCATCTGCTATGAGCAGGATACTGACTTCAGATGAGAATTATCTGCGAAATGAAAACGGGATGAAAGTCGCTGTTTTAACCGTAGATACCTAAGTTTAGGAACTACCCTTCGGGTGTGTACTTAAATTAGGAAACTGTTATAATGTAACTAGTTTGACTAGAAACATTATCTCTATATTAGGGTTTAACCCATTGCGGGTATACCTTTATATTCTAGAACACTAAAGTGTTTTATTTTATAAAGATGATATTTAGATAAACACATTAGATGTGAATAACAGTATTTATATTTTGAATATAAATAAAATCTCAAACGTATAACATGACAAACAAATAAATCAAACTGATTGACAAACTTCATATTAGATATGAACAGGAAAGAAACAGGGTTTCTCATTCCTGAAGATTTGGGATGCTGGGCATATGTTTGGATGATACCAAACTAAAACCCAAAATGGATAAGTGCCAGTTATAGGTTATCCTAGGGATACCAAACTATAGTACTTATACAACTCACAAGAGAACAATTTAATTGTTGCTCCCCATGCGTTTTTCCTAAGAGGAATACCTATATGCAGTGGTAAGTGGGTGGATAGTAAAACTCGATGAAAATCGAAGTAATACTGTTCCTGGCACCGATTTCTTAATGGAACACAAATAGTTCATCAAGGATGAAACTATACCAGTAATCTTTGAATACACAAGAACCACGTAAGTCAGAGAGAGTCAGGAAACAACCTGGGTATGGGTTTCTGATCTCACCTCATAAAGGAGTCAATCTTATTGAGGAAGACGAACTGACTACATATGAGGAAGTGATACAAGGTATCGACTCCCTATTATGGCAAAGTGCCAGAGATCCGAAATGGATTCCATGTATATCAATCAAGTTTAGAAAACTAGTTGATGTACCGCAAGACATTGTGCCTATTGGTACAATATAAGTCTTCAAGGAAGACATACATGGAAGGCAACATACCAACGTACTAAGCTAGGCTTGTAGCGGAAAGGTATCGTTATCAACATTGTGTCGATTACGACGAAACCTTTTACCTGTTGCCATGGTAAATCCATTTGGATAATGCTTGCTGAAGCTACATGTTTCATTTATGAATTATCGTTTTGATGTAATCATAATGGTGTATGATTTAATTCAAAATGAAAATTATTCTTGTGTATATAAGAAGGTTACTGGGAGCGCACTGATAATGAATGTCCTAAATAATTATCATATGTCATTTCTTGGAAATGATATTCCCATAATACAATCGGTGAAAGCTTGGCTTTCGGGATAATTCTCCATAGAATTCTTGGGAGAAACAACATTTATTCTAGGAATAAAGATCTACTGGGATATATTTAAAGTTGTTAATACTCTCCGAGAACTCGTACATTGAAAAATGTACATGACCTGGTGTCTCATACGCTTTGAGCATATGGAGTCACGATCAGGCCAATCCAAGTGATGGTCATTGGATTGATGTTAAGAACATGCTTTAGTATCTTAGATGATCTAAGGATGCTGTCTTAAACTATGAAGAAGGAGAACTTGAAGTGACTGGGATCACTGTTGCAAGTTTCCTAAACTGATAATAACGACTAAAAGTCGTGACAACGGTACTATACAGTTTGAATAACGGTACAATGAGCTGGAAATCTTCCAAGCAAGATACTGTTACCGGATAAACAACAAAGTGGATTATTGCTGCAGCTGAGGCAGCAATAGAAGCCATTTGGGTCGATAATAATCTAATTAGATTAGATATAATTATGTTAGCAGCTGACCTAGGCTATATCGCAGGCTAAAGAATTAATGGTCTCATCAACGATCCAGATATATACTTCGATATTCATCTGATTCGTTTGGATCATACATCGTGGCGATGTGATGATCGTATAAATCGCATCAGATGATAATCATGCAAATCCGCTGAAGAAAGTCTTTCCTCAGTAATTTGAGTGAACCGTACATAGTTCGGGTGTAGGACACTCGAGTGACTGGCTATAGGACAAGTGGGAGATTGTTGGACAGTTATGACCCATAGCGTCACTATTTGTACAGATCATGGTGTTGTTGTACAAATTAACTATGTGACAAAGGAGATTGCTCTCTTATCATTTGTGATTAGATCACCAAGATGTATAAATGATAGGAGGTCCATATGATTGGTTCCTGGATTGAGATGATATGAGATAGTATCAATCCATGAAGGATTAATCATTAAATATCCCTAGTCAGAGTATTATCGAGATTGGACATCGATAATGTGTAAAAGACTAGTATTACACTTGTTACGCGTTGTGAGGGCATAACGACATAGTTCTCATATATTTGGGTATAAGATACTCATGTAAGTGTAGTAGGAGGTTGTGTTTTACCGATGCTATGGAAAACAGCTTCGCTCTGGATAGACCCCTCGGAATTCCATTGGTAGTATGACTATGTGTCTATGGAAGTCCGAATCAGAGTAGGTGTATTTGGTCTTAACTTGAGACTTGCACCGCAATTACTTGCGACAATCAATATGCTTTGGTTTTAGGTCGTCCAGGGCTTTAACAGGTTCTGTGTATGCCGCTGCTGGGTATATTGAGAATCGTAGTGTGTTTGGTGTGATGTCAAGATGGAAGTATCACTCCAGTCATAGTGGAGATGATGGTCACGTAGGATACGGAACTCGTTATCTTATATGCTGCAGCTATCAGGATATTATGACTAGGCCATATTTATCCGATTATAGAGACTAGTTACCAGAGATCCGATATGTGCTTCGTACGGGGCAGACACAATTCCAGCCCCAGTCCTAGCATGTGACATCCGATACTGGATCGAAATACGCAATACTACGTATACTACGCCTGATATAGATCACATATTCCTGTAAGGATATTTCTGGAGAATTGGGTAGGCATGGCGCTTTGCTATAAGCCAACCTTGTCTTGTAAATCGGTACAAACGTAGTACTAGGTACTTACGTGTTCGGATAGTCCGACGACCGGATTTACTGCCAACATATCCGGGGATCTCATGGGTCGCTTCTCGAAGATTCACCGATGACGTATGACTCGCACTTTATTAATCTGGGATTAATTAAATGAGAGAGAAAATTAATCTGGTATTAATTACGGAGATATTTTATCTGGGATAAAATATTAATAAAAGAGAGAGAACGATTAATTTGGAATTAATCGATAAAATAATATATTCGATATATTATACGAAATTGGATTTCGACGCGGAATTAAAATTAGATTTTAATTCGGGCGAACGAGTTAATTTAGGTTTAATTCGTTAGCGACGTGAATAATGATTTGGCTAGGCATAATTATTTAATTACGTCGCAACGGAAAATTCGTTAATTTGGAATTAGCAAACCCGAGCCCGAGAGTGTTTGCGAGCGCACTCGCATTTCGAATTCAAGTGCGGACCGCAAGTCACATCAAGCGTCAAATCATTAGTTACTTTGAGTGATGTGACAACTTGTCACTTGATTGATTGATTGATGGGAGTTGTTGGGAGCTTTTAAAGCTTGTACCTTGTTGACTTTTTGAAAGCTAACATTTGGTATATGTTTTGATTTTAGAAAATCAATTTCAACACAACACATTTACTCTTTCTCTATCCCTTTTTACACGGTTTTGGAGCCAAAACTCATTCTTCTCTCACACGGTCTAGGACCAATTTCTTCCTTCTGTTTTCTCGCTTACCGAGAATGAAGGGAAGCAAAGAGTGATTTTTGTGTCAAAAATCAAGAGTGCTAGCACACATCGGAGTCTTGCGAAGGTGATAGGGAAACCCACCAATGGGCTTGGAATACCATTTGAGAAGCTTGGAGCTTCATGGATCACCATGGCCGAATTTGGAGAAGCTGAAAAATAGTGGACTGCCCAGCATCAAAGAGGTAGAAAAAGATTTTTGTTGTCCACCGCATCACTCAACCGCTCGATGTAAGTATTCCGCAACTTCCTCGATGTATTCACATGTATGTTTTATGCTTGTTATTCGATCCTTGGGAGCGTAGAACTCCAACAGTGGGCCCCACTTGATTCGAAATGCGAGTGGGCCCACAAACACTCCCGGGCTTGGGTTCGCTAATTTCGAATTAACGAATTTTCCGTTGCGACGTAATTAAATCAAATTTAATTAAATAATTATGCCTATCAAAATTACTATTGACGTCTCTAGCGAATTAATTCTAAATTAACTCGTTCGCCCGAATAAAAATCTAATTTTAATTCCGCGTCGAAATCTAATTTCGTTTAATATATCGAATATATTATTTTATCGATTAATTCCAAATTAATCGTTCTCTCTCTTTAAATAATATTTTATCCCAGATAAAATATCTCTGTAATTAATCCTAGATTAATTTTCTCTCTATTATGTGAGTCATACGTCATCGGTGAATCTTCGGGAAGCGACCCATGAGATCCCCGGATATGTTGGCAGTAAATCCGGCCGACTGACTATCCGAACACGTACGTACCTAGTACTATGTTCTTACCGATTTACAAGACATGGTTGGCTTCTAGCAAAGCACCGTGCCTACCCAATTCTCCAGAAATATTCTTAAATGAATATGTAATCTATATCAGGCGTAGTATACGTAGTATTGCGTATTACGATCCAGTATCAGATGTCACGTGCTAGGCCTGGGGCTGGAATTGTGTCTGCCCCGTACGAAGCACATGTCGAATCTCTGGTAACTAGTCTCTATAATCGGATAATCATGACCTAGTCATATTATCCTGATGACTGCAGTACTAAATAGTACTAGTTCCGTATCCTACGTGACCATCATCTCCATATGACAGAAGTGATACTTCCATCTTGACATCACACCCAATAGACTACGATTCTCAATATACCCAGAAGAGGCGTACACAGAAACCGGTTAAAGCCCTGGATGACCAAAACCAAAGTATATTGATTTTCGTAAGTATTAGCGGTGCAAGTCTCAGGTTAAGACCAAATACACCTACCGTGATTCGGACTTCCATAGACACATAGTCATACTACCAATGGAATCCGATGGGTCTATCCAGAGCGAAGCTGTTTCTGTACCATCAGTAAACACAACCTTCTATTACACTTGCATAAGAATCCAATACTTAAATATATGAGAACTATGCCGTTATGCTCCCATAACACACACAAGTGCAATACTAGTCTATTCCGCATTATCGATGTCCAATCTTGATAATACTCCGACTAGGGATGTTTTAATGATTAAACCTTCATGGATTGATATTGTCTCATATCTTATCAATCCGGAACTAATAATATGGAATTTTATCATTTATATATCCCGGTAATCTAATTACAAATGATAAAAGAGCAATTTCCTTCGTCACATAGTTAATTTGTACAACAACACCATGTTCTGTACAAATAGTGATGCTATGGGTCATAATTGTCCAACAATCTCCCACTTGGCCTATAGCCAATCACTCAAGTGTCCTACACTTGAACTATGTACGGTTCGCTCAAACTTCTGCTGAGAAACTGCTTTCGTCAGTGGATTTGCAAAGTTATCATCTGATGCGATTTATTCAATCATCACATCGCCACGATGTATGATCCAAGCGAATCAGATGAATAGTTGAAGTATATACTTGGATCATTGATGAGACCATTAATTCTTTAGCCTAGCTCAGCTGCTAACAGAACTACACCTAATCCAATTAGGATTATTAAGCTGCATCAATATTCCACTTTTGTTGTTTATTCGGCAACAGTATCTTGCTTGGAAGATTTCCAACTCACTGTTCCGTTATTCAAACTATATAGTACCTTTATTACGACTTATAGTCGTTTTTATCGGTTAGGAAACTTGCATCAGTGAACCCAGTCACTTTAAGTTCTCATTCTCCATAGCTTAAGAAAATATTTTTAGTTCATATAAGATACTAAAGGATGTTCTTAACATCAATCCAGTGACTATCACTTGGATTGGCCTGATTGTGACTCCATATGCTCAAAGCATATGAGACACCATATCGCATATATTTTTTTCAATGTACGAGTTCTCGGAGAATCCCAACAACTTTTAGATCTATCCCGGTAGATCCTTATTCCTAGAATAAAAGTTGTCTCTCCCAAGTATTCTACGAAGAATTTTCTTGAAAGCCAAGCTTTCACCGATTATATTATGGGAATGTCATTTCCAAGAAATGATATATCATCATTATTTAGGACATTCATTGTCAGTGCGCTCCCACTAACCCTCTTATATACACAAGAATCATTTTCGTTTTGAATTAAATCATATACCATTATGATTACATCAAAACGACAGTTCCAAGAACGCAATGCTTGCTTCAATCCATCAATGGATCGAATTAACTTGCAAACCTTGTTTGCTTGTTTAGGTACGACAAACCGTCAGGATATTGTAAACATCCTCTAAAAGGTGTCCGTTTAAGGAAAGCGATTTTGACGTTCAGCTGTCATATTTCATAAATGAAACATGCAGCATAAGCAAGCATTATCCAAATGGATTTAACCATGGCAACAGGTAAAAGGTTTCGTCGTAATTGACACAATGTTGATAACGATATCTTTTCGCTACAAGCCTAGCTTTGTACGTTTGTATGTTTCCATCCATGTATGTCTTCCTTGAAGACTTATATAGTACCAATAGGCACAATGCCTTCCGGTACAATAACCAGTGTCCAAACTTGGTTGGTTTGCATGGAATCCATTTCAGACATCATGGCACTTTGCCATGAAAGGAGTCGATACCTTGTATCACTTCCTAATACGTAGTCAGTTTGTGTTCCTCAATAAGATTGACATCTTCATAAGGTGAGATCAGAAACCCATACCTCCCAGGTTGTTTTCTGACTCTCTCTGACTTACGCGGTTCTTGTGTATTCGAAGATTGTGGTACAGTTACATCCTTGATGAACTATTTTTGTTCCGTTAAGGAATCAGTGCCTGGTGTTGGACAATTATGACCCATAGCATCACTATTTGTATAGAACATGATGTTGTTGTACAAATTAATTATGTGACAAAAGAAATCGCTCTTTTATCATTTGTAATTGGATTACCGGGATATATAAATGATAAAAGTCCATATGATTAGTTCCATATTAGTAAGATATGAGACGGTATTAATCCACTAAGGTTTAATCATTAAAATATCTCTAGTCATAGTATTATCGAGATTGGACATCGATAATGCGGAATAGACTAGTATTGCACTTGTGCGCGTTGTGGGAGCATAACGTCATAGTTCTCATATATTTAAGTATTGGATACTTATGCAAGTGTGATAGGAGGTTGTGTTTAACCGATGGTACGGAAACAGATTCGCTCTGGATAGACCCCTCGTAATCCCATTGGTAGTATGACTATTTGTCTATGGGAGTCCGAATCAGGGTATGTGTATTTGGTCTTAACCTGAGACTTGCATCGCAATCAATATACTTTGGTTTTGGTCGTCCAGGGCTTTAACAGGTTCTGTGTACGCCTCTTCTGGGTATATTGAGAATCGTAGTGTATTGGGTGTGATGTCAAGATGGAAGTATCACTTCAGTCATATGGAGAAGATGATCACGCAGGATACAAAACTAGTACTCTTTAGTGCTGCAGTCATCAGGATAATATGACTAGGTCATGTTTATCCGATTATAGAGACTAGTTACCAGAGATCCGATATATGCTTCGTACGAGGCAGACACAATTCCAGCCCCATGCCTAACATGTGACATCCGATACTGGATCGCAATACACAATACTATGTATACTACGCCTGATACAGATTATATATTCCTTTAAGAATATTTCTGGAGAATTGGGTAGGCACGGTGCTTTGCTAGAAGCCAACCTTGTCTTGTAAATCGGTAAAAACATAGTACTAGGTACGTACGTGTTCGGATAGTCCGACGACCGGATTTACTGCTAACATATCCAGGGATCTCATGGGTCGCTTCCCGAAGATTCACCGATGACGTATGACTCGGACATAATTAATCTAAGATTAATTACGGAGATATTTTATCTGGGATAAAATACTATTTAAAGAGAGAGAATGATTAATTTGGAATTAATCGATAAAATAATATATTCGATATATTAAACGAAATTTGATTTCGACGAGGAATTAAAATTAGATTTTAATTCCGGCGAACGAGTTAATTTAGAATTAATTCACTAGCGACATGAATAATAATTTTGCTAGGCATAATTATTTAATTAAATTTGATTTAATTACGTCGCAACGGAAAATTCGTTAATTTGGAATTAGCGAACCCGAGCCCGGGATGTGTTGCGGGCCCATTCAGATTTTGAATCAAGTGGGGCCCACATGTCACATCACCTAGTCAACTTTATCAACTTTATGTTGATAGAAGTATATGGGATTTGATGGTTGCTTGTTTCTTACACAAGCATTATTAAAGTTTGATGTGATAATGACTTGTACCAATTTTTGAAAATTGGTAATGGTATTTGGTTTTGGAAATCAAAGGACATAACACACTTTCTCTCTTTCTTTTTCTTACCATGGCCGAATGGCCTTCTTCATTTTCTCTCAATTTGGGCGTGAACCTAGGGTTCATTCTCTTTGATTTTTGATTCAAAAATCATGAATGCTAGCACATCCAAGGAGTCATTCAAAGGTGATAGGGAAACCAATCCTTTAGCTTGGAATCAACACTCAAAGCTTGGAGCTTGAAGATCAACACAAGGAGCACAACAAAGGGCTTGGCCGAAACTCAAGGAGGAAAATTTTGTGTTCAACGCATCGTACATCCGATCAAAGTGAGTATTTTCCGCTTTCTTACTTTGGTGTATTCACATATTTCATTAATTAATTTGATCTTGGTTTGACCTATAAAACCCAACAATGGTATCAGAGCGGTTATTAAGCATGTAATTGAATTTAGGGTTCTTAACTTTAATTTGGGTATTTTTGATTTGAGCACGTTTTATTCAAATTTTTTGTTTGAGCATGCTTATAATATGTTAACTTTGAGTTGTGCATGATCAAGTTGAAGAAAAATTAATTGGATTAATTTTCCCCAAATTTTGTGGCTTGGCCGAATAGACTTGGAACCCTAGCTCTTGGTGATTTTTGAATTTTAGACAATTGTATGTGTTTAAAATACATGGGATATATTAGTTTGTGATTTAATTGGATTGAAATCAAAATTGATAAAAAAATCACCATATTGCCGAGAGCTTAAGAAGCATGTATGATTGATTTTGCTTCAATTTGTGTTGGACATAAGTTGGTTAATTAAAGCATGATTAATTATGTAAATTGGTATTTTGGAAATGTTGATTTAAATAATTAATTATGGTTAATACACTTTAGTTAATTTAATTGTGATAGTTGGAATATTGTGATTAAATTAATTGGGCTTAATTTGGAATTGGGCTAAAAATGTTGTATTTGGGCTTAATAGGCTTGGTTGGGCCAAGTTTGGTTTAGGATAATTGGTTGGATCCAATTGGGCCTAAAACCATTTCCATAAAGTCCAAATAAAATATAATGGGCCTTTAAAATTTTAATTGGGCCTAATGGGCCTAAATTGATTTATGGCAAAAGGTGATTCCTTATTGGGCTTTGGTTGCCAAAGTCCATGCCTTATAAATTAATTGAAAGCCCATTGGACTTTAATTAAATTGACATTGGATGTTAATTGGGCTTTGAGACCCGTTAAGATTAGATTTAGAATCTAAGTCACAAAGGCTTATTAATAAAGTGTAATTATTTAATTTGGAATTAAATAAAGAATTAGTATTGAATACAAATTAAATTGGATTTAATGTTGTAGTTTGATATAATTCAAGAATTCGTACTTTGAGTACTTATTCTTAAACGAGTTGGACTCGCGCAAATCAAATCGTTGTTTGAACATTGGATGCTCACTAATCAAAGATTAATTAATTGGATTAGATTGATTGATAACATGTTTTGTGTAAATACATGGATGTGATGTATGAATAATGTATATCAGATGGATATTAGATGAGTGAGGGTAATTTTGGAAATTGTTGTAATAAATTTAGAATTTATTAAATTGGACCTACGTGTCCAGCGTATTACCTCTTGACTCTTTGTATTTCTCTTCTCACCTATTCCCCTCAATGTAAATGAGGTTTCTTTAGAAGTGTTATGTAATTGGGTAGAAGTAATATTGTGTTAGCGAGAGAGAGGAAAGTGAGAGATTTGTTCTAGGAACAAAATGTTTTAAATATCCATCTGCATATCATTATTAATTTATTTACCGCGCCTTATAATGTTTTTAGAATGCATGCTTAAGGGTGTATGATGAGACCTAATCAAAGATAATTAATTGGTTGCCAATTACGCGAAAAACCCTCAATAAATATTAAGCGATTTCCTTCCATTGAGTGATTCTCTCTCAAGATCCAAGATTGACACTGGTTTTTGGCCAAAGTCAAGACCTTTGTCCATCGCGGATGTGTTTGAATCATGAAGGCTTTGTTCCATATCACATGTCTTGTCCAAGTTGTGATTTGTTGGCCAAAGTCAAGATCACTTCTTGTCCATCGTCATCGATTATGAAGCTTTCCAAAGTCAATGGGTCCCGCTTAACTGGAATCATTAATTTTGTTGTGCCAAAGCCAATGCTTAGTTGATTCAGAGGAAAAAGGTTAGGGAATATATCGGATATATTGGCATATATTAGATATATGTTTCGGATTTGGATGTCCACCTACTGGATCTAGGATTTGGATGAGATCCAATTGATCTTAGAGATCTACCTAGTTAAATATCATACAGCTTGTTGGCCAAAATCAAGGTTGTGTGTTATTTAACAGGATCCTAGCCCACTAGGAAACTAGGTTTCCCGAGTACTCAACAGAGGGTTAGAGGCTCGCCGAAAAATAGTGGGAGGCAAGTATTAAATTTGCAATTTCGTTTAGATACTTGCCAATTCGCGCTCATTTCAATTTTTCGTCATTACATTAATATATTAGTTGGACTAATATTTAATTGTTGTTTTAATTAAACAGTTGGACTGTATTCAAACTACTTCAATTTATAGTTGATTGTATAATTAGATTACAGTAATCAATATATTTGAATTTAACTAATCAAATTATAGTTGATTATATAGTTAGACTATAGTAATCATTATAATCAATAGTACCCGAAATCGTTGATTGGATAGTTGGACTATTGGAATCAAGATAACTGAAAGATTAGCGTTTAAAACATAATCCTAGGAGAAAATATTTTTAAACGGCTTTAATTTTCAAATTGGGAATAGAACCTCAGGATAGTCCTGGGAACTAAGAAGTTACTCTATTTGATAGAGCAACCTCTTGGGCCTAAGCCCGGAGTTGAGCAAATAGTAGAGCATGAGCTTTGGAAGACTCATGGTGATGATAACTTTAGTGCTCAATCCTTTATGCTTGATGCAATGACACTTTAGTTTTGTCGTCAAAATTAAGGATTAGATCCTTATACCATGATGATTGAAATTAAAGGATCTTCATAGATCTATCCTTAGATCTTAGAAGTATGAATTGAAAAAGAAGCTCTTTCGCTCGCGTATGTCAGAGGGTACATCTATCGAGCACTAGGTGTCGCAGATGATTGCTGACATCGAACAGCTAAGGTTAGCTGGGCAAAACCTACGTGGCCGAGACTACCAAAGATTTGATCTTATAATCTCTACCCGAAAGCTGGCAGGTTCATTATGAATCAAGAGTAAACTCTTGGAGAGTTGATGGCTATGCTCAAGGAGGCAGAGCCAGAGCTTCTAAAAAGGGGCCATGGGAAAATCATCACAGTCTTCTAGGAAGACAAAGGACATATCCCAAGATGTCTGCCTAAATTGTGGCAAACGGGGTCACTGGAAGCATGACTGCCGTATGGACAAGGCAGACATGAATGAAGTGAAGAGGGGCAAGGCTCCGGCTTCAAGTATGTTTCTCAAAAAACATGTTCACTATTAGTTTCAAAATTGGAGTTTTGATATTAAGTGTTGTACATATATATGTACTGATGTGCGGAATCTGCTGATTAGCAGGAGACTGGCTTCAGTTGAGATCATCCTACGAGTTAGAAACGGGACAACAGTCGCTGTTTTAACCGTAGAAACCTAAGTTTTGGAACTGCCCTTGGGGCATGTACTTAAATTAGGAAACTGTTATAATGTACATAGTTTAACTAGAAACATTATCTCTATATCTAAGTTTAACCCGTTGCGGGTATACCTTTATATTCTAGAACACTAAGTGTTTTATCTTATAAAGATGATATTGAGATAAATATATTAGATGTGAATAACAGTATTTATATTTTGAATATAAATAAATCTCAAACATATAACATGACAAACAAATAGATCAAACTAAATTAATCAGATGAGACTTATTTGTGGCATTGTTGTCTAGGATACATTAACAAGACTCGTATATCCACACTTTTGAAGAGTGGGTATTAGGACAAATTTGATTCTAATCAAACAATGTCTATGAATCTAGTTTATTAGGCAAAGTGCCTAAAACACATTTTACTTGGTAAAAGTACAAGTGCCACCGATCTGTTAGCCCTCGTTCATAGTGACATAAGTGGGTCCATATCTAGCTAGGCTAGAGGTGGATATGAATACTTCGTAACCTTTACGGATGTGGCATCGCGTTATGGTTGTGTGTTTCTTTTGAAACACGAATCAGAAACTTTTGATAAATTCAAAGAGTTTCGACACGAAGTAGACAGACAGATCGGCTAAAGTATTCAACCGTCACGGTTAGATCGTGGTGGAAAATACTTAAGCAATAAGTTTCTCAATTACTTGAAAGAGTATAGTATTATTTCAATATGGACTCCTCCCGGAAAACCTCAATTGAGCGGTGTGTCCGAACAGAGAAACCGAATTTTGTTGGACATGATAAGGTTAATTATGAGTCGCTCTGAGCTACCATTTTCCTTCTAGGGATACGCATTAAACAGTGCAATACTTATTTTGAATAAGGTTCTATGAAAAATCTGTTAGACATATTTCATATTAGTTATGAACAGGAAAGAAATCGGGTTTTCTCATTCTTGAAGATTTGGGTATGCTGGGCATATGTTTGGATGATACCAAACTAGAACCCAAATTGGATAAGTGCCTAATTTGTAATTGGTTATCCTAGGGAAACCAAAGTATAGTACTTATACAACTCACAAGAGAATAATATAATTGTTGCTCTCCATGCGATTTTCCTAAGAGGAATACCCATATGCAGTGGTAAGAGGGAGGAAAGTAAAACTCGATGATAATCGGAGTAATACTGTTCCAGGCACAGATTCCTTAACGGAACACAAACAGTTCATCAGGGATGAAACTGTACCACAATCTTCGAATACACAAGAACCGCGTAAGTCGGAGAGAGTCAGAAAACAACCTGGGATGTATGGGTTTCTGATCTCACCTCGTAAAGATGTCAATCTTATTGAGGAAGACGAACCGACTACGTATGAGGAAAAGAAGGTATCGACTCCCTATTATGGCAAAGTGCCACGATGTCCGAAATAGATTCCATGTATACCAACCAAGTTTGGATACTGGTTGATGTACCAGAAGGCATTGTGCCTATTGGTATTATATGAGTCTTCAAGGAAGACAAACATGGATGGCAACATATCAACGTACAAAGCTAGGCTTGTGGTGAAAAGGTATCGTTATCAACATTGTGTCGATTACGATGAAAACCTTTTACTCGTTGCCATGGTTAAATCCATTTGGATAATGCTTGCTAATGCTGTATGTTTCATTTATGAAATATGGAAGCTGAACGTCAAAACCGCTTTCCTTAAACGGAAACATTTTAGAGGATGTTTACAACATCCTAACGGTTTTGTCGTACCAAAACAAGCAAACAAGGTTTGTAAGTTAATTCGATCCATTTATGGATTGAAGCAAGCATTACGTTCTTGGAATCAGCGTTTTGATATAATCAAAATGGTATATGATTTAATTCAAAACGAAAATGATTCTTGTGTATATAAGGAGGCAAGTGGGAGCGCACTGACAATGATTGTCCTATATAATGATGACATATCATTTCTTGGAAATGACATTCCCATAATATAATCGGTGAAGCTTGGCTTTCAAGAAAATTCTCCGTAGAATACTTGGGAGAGACAACTTTTATTCTAGGAATAAAGATCTACTGGGATAGATATAAAAGTTGTTGGTACTCTCCGAGAACTCGTACAATGAAAAATATGTACGCGACCTGGTGTCTCATATGCTTGGAGCATATGGAGTCACAATCAGGCTATCCAAGTGATATTCACTGGATTGATGTTAACATCCTTAAGTATCTTAGATGAACTAATGATGCTTTCTTAAGCTATGGAGAGGAGAACTTGAAGTGACTGGGTTCACTGCTGCAAGTTTCCAAACCGACAAAAGCGACTATAAGTCGTAATAAGGGTACTATATAGTTTGAATAACGGAACAGTGAGCTGGAAATCTTCCAAGCAAGATACTGTTACCGAATAAACAACAAAAGCGAAAAATTGCTGCAGCTGAAGCAGCAATAGAAGCGTTTTGGATCTATAATAATCCTAATTAGATTAAGTGTAGTTCTGTTAGCGGCTGAGCTAGGCTACATCACAGGCTAAAGAATTAATGGTCTCATCAACGATCTAAATATATACTTCAATTATTTCATCTGATTTGTCGGATCATACATCGTGGCGATGTGATGATCGAATAAATCGCATCAGATGATAACATTGCAAATCCGCTGACGAAAGCAGTTTCTCAGCAGAAGTTTGAGCGAACCGTACATAGTTCAAGTGTAGGACACTTGAGTGATTGGCTATAGGCCAAGTGGGAGATTGTTGGACAATTATGACCCATAGCATCATTATTTGTACAGAATATGGTGTTGTTGTACAAATTAATTATGTGACAAAGGAAATTGCTCTTTTATCATTTGTAATTGGATTACCAGGATATATAAATGATAAAAGTCCATATGATTATTTCCGGATTAGTAAGATATGAGACAATATTATTCCACTAAGGTTTAATCATTAAAATATCCCTAGTCGTAGTATTAACGAGATTGGACATCGATAATGCGGAATAGATGACTATTGCACTTGTGCGCGTTGTGGGAGCATAACAACATAGTTCTCATATATTTAAGTATTGGATACTTATGCAAGTGTGATAGGAGGTTGTGTTTAACCGATGGTACGGAAACAGCTTCGCTCTGGATAGACCCCTCAGAATCCCATTGGTAGTATGACTATGTGTCTATAGGAGTCTGAATCAGGGTAGGTGTATTTGGTCTTAACCTGAGACTTGCATCGCTAATACTTGCAAAAATCAATATACTTTGGTTTTGGTCGTCCAGGGCTTTAACAGGTTCTGTGTACGCCTCTTCTGGGTATATTGAGAATCGTAGTGTATTGGGTGTGATGTCAAGATGGAAGTATCACTCCAGTCATATGGAGAAGATGATCACGCAGGATACGGAACTAGTTAGAAGTGGCAATTTGGGTCAGGATTCGTTTATTCGTTCGATTCGATTCGCTTTAAAGCGAATATGGGTTTGAAAAAATGGATTCGTTTAATAAATGGGTCAATTCGATTCGATTCGTTTATTAAATGAATCGAATACGAATTTAAGCTCACTGATTCGTTTATTCGTTTAGGATTCGTTTTATTATTTTTATTTATTAATTCTTGTTAATTTTCAATAAAATTCGAGAAATTATAGCGAATTATCATAGAAAACGAAATATTTTCGATATTTGCTGATGTATTTTTGGTAAATATATTAATTACATATTTCATATGTATATATTTTATGAAGAATTAATGTAAATCAAGTGTGATAAATTATTTTATTAAATAATATTATTGACTAAACGAATAAACGAATATTCGTATTCGATTCGTTTAATAAACGAATCGAATGCGAATCCTGATATTAGGATTCGTTTAATAAACGAATCGAATACGAATTCATCACATTTTTATTCGATTCGTTTAGGATTCGATACAAATTCGATTCGTTGATTCGTTTTGACACCCCTAGAACTAGTACTCTTTAGTACTGCAGTCATCGGGATAATATGACTAGGTCATGTTTATCTGATTATAGAGACTAGTTACCAGAGATCCGATATATGCTTCATACGAGGCAGACACAATTCCAGCCCCAGGCCTAGCATGTGACATCCGATACTGGATCGCAATACACAATACTATGTATACTACGCCTGATACAGATTATATATTCCTTTAAGAATATTTCTGGAGAATTGGGTAGGCACGGTACTTTGCTAGAAGCCAACCATGTCTTGTAAATCGTTAAAAACATAGTACTAGGTACGTACGTGTTCGGATAGTCCGACGACCAGATTTACTGCCAACATATCCAGGGATCTCATGGGTCGCTTCCCGAAGATTCACCGATGACGTATGACTCGGACATAATTAATCTAGGATTAATTATAAGAGAGAGAAAATTAATCTAGGATTAATTACAGAGTTATTTTATCTAGGATAAAATACTATTTAAAGAGAGAGAATGATTAATTTGGAATTAATCGATAAAATAATATATTCGATATATTAAACGAAATTAGATTTCGACGCAGAATTAAAGTTATATTTTAATTCGAGCGAACGAGTTAATTTAGAATTAATTCACTAGCGACATGAATAGTAATTTTGCTAGGCATAATTATTTAATTAAATTTGATTTAATTACGTCGCAACAGAAAATTCATTAATTTGGAATTAGCAAACCCGAGCCCGGGATGTGTTGCGGGCCCATTCGGATTTCGAATCAAGTGGGGCCCACATGTCACATCACCTAGTCAACTTTATCAACTTTATATTGATAGAAGTAGATGGGATTTGATGGTTGCTTGTTTCTTACACAAGCATTATTAAAGTTTGATGTGATAATGACTTGTACCAATTTTTGAAAATTGGTAAATGGTATTTGGTTTTGGAAATCAAAGAACACAACACACTTTCTCTCTTTCTTTTTCTCACCATGGCCGAATGGCCTTCTTCCTTTTCTCCCAATTTGGGCGTGAACCTAGGGTTCATTCTCTTTGATTTTTGATTCAAAAATCATGAATGCTAGCACATCCATGGAGTCATTAAAAAGTGATAGGGAAACCAATCCTTGAGCTTGGAATCAACACTCAAAGCTTGGAGCTTGAAGATCAACACAAGAAGCACAACAAAGGGCTTGGCCGAAACTCAAGGAGGAAAATTTTTGTGTTCAACACATCCAAAATCCGATCAAAGTGAGTATTTTCCGCATTCTTACTTTGGTGTATTCACATATTTCATTGCTTAATTTTATCTTGGTTTGACCTAGAAAACCCAACACTTGGAACAGTATTACTCTGATTTTCATCGAGTTTTACTTTCCTCCCACTTACCACTGCATATTGGTATTCCTGTTAGGAAAACCGCATGGCGAGCAACAATTACATTGTTCTCTTGTGAGTTGTATAAGTACTATACTTTGGTTACCCTAGTATAACCTACAAATTAGGCACTTATCCGATTTGGGTTCTAATTTGGTATCATCCAAACATATGCCTAACATTCCCAAATCTTCAGGAATGAGAAAACCTGGTTTCTTTCATGTTAATATCTAATATGAAATATGTCTAACATATTTTTCATGGAACCTTAATCAAAATAAGTATTGCACTGTTTAATGCGTATCCTTAAAAGGAAAATGGTAGCTCAGAGCGACTAATGATTAACCTTATCATGTCCAACAAAATTCGGTTTCTCCATTCGGACACACCGTTCAAATTGAGGTGTTCCGGGAGGAGTCTACTGTGAAAGAATACTATGCTCTTTCAAATAATTGAGAAACTTATTGCTTAAGTATTTTCCACCAGGGTCTAACCGTGACAGTTTAATACTTTAGCCGATCTGTCTTTATACTTCGTGTCGAAACTCTTTGAATTTATCAAAAGTTTCCGATTCGTATTTCTCAAGAAACACATAACCATAACGCGACGCCACATCCGTAAAGGTTACGAAGTATTCATATCCACCTCTTAGCTTAGCTAGATATGGGCCCACTTACGTCATTATGAACGAGGGCTAACAGATCGGTGGCACTTGCACTTTTACCAAGTAAAAGGTGTTTTAGGCACTTTACCTAATAAACTAGATTCGTAGACATTATTTGAATAGAATCAAATCCGTCCTAGTATCCACTCTTCAAAAGTGTGGATATACGAGTCTTGTTTAATGTGTCCCAGACAACAATGCCACAAATAAGTCTCATCTGATTCATTCAGTTTGAGCTATTTGTTTGTCATGTTATACGTTTGAGATTTATTTATATTCTAAATATAAATACTGTTATTCACATCTAATGTGTTTATCTCAATATCATCTTTATAAAATAAAACACTTTAGTGTTCTAGAATATAAAAGTATATCCACAATGGATTAAACTCTGATATAGAGATAATGTTTCTAGTCAAACTAGGTACATTAAAACAATTTCCTAATTTAAGTACATACCCGAAGGGTAGTTCCTAAACTTAGGTTTCTACGGTTAAAACAGCGACTCTCGTCTCGTTTCTGATTCGCAGATCAATCTCGTCTGAAGTCAGTATCCTGCTCATCAGCAGATTCTGCACAACAGTACATATTTATGTTCCACATTTAGTATCAAAATCCAAATTTGAAACTAATAGTGAACATGTTTATAACAAACATACTTGAAGCTGGAGCCTTGCCCCGCCTTCAATTCATTCATGTCTGCCTTTTCCATACGGCAGTCACGCTTCCAGTGACCCCGTTTGCCACAATTTAGGCAGACATCTTGGGATATGTCATTTGTCTTCCCCGAAGACTGTGATAATTTTGCCTTTGCCCCTTTTAGAAGCTCTGGCTCTGCCTCATAGAGCGTAGTCATTAACTCTCCAAGAGTTTACTCTTGGTTCATCATGAACCTGCCCAGCGTTCGGGTAGAGACTATAAGATCAAATCTTTGGTAGTCTCGGCCACGTGGGTAATGCCCAGCTAACCTAGCTGATCGATGTCAGTAAATCTGCGACACCTAGTGCTCGACAGATGTACCCTCTGACATACACGAGCTAAAAGAGCTTCTTATGCAATTTATACTTCTAAGATTTAAGAATAAATCTATGAAGATCTTTAATTTCATCATCATGGTACAATGATCTAATCCTTAATTTTGACGATGGAATTAAAGTGTCATTGCGGTAAACATAAAGGATTGAGCACTAAAGTTATCATCACATGAATCTTCCAAAGATCATGTTCTACTATTTGCTCAACTCCGGGCTTAGGCCCGAGATGTAATTCTATAAAATAGAATAACTTCTCAATTCCCAGGACTATCCTGAGGTTCTATTCCCAATCTGAAAATTAAATTCGTTTAAAAACATTTTCACCAAGGTTTATGTTTTAAACACTAATCTTTCAGTTATCTTGATTGCTATAGTCCAACTATGCAATCAACGATTTCAGATACTATTGAATATAATGATTATTGTAGTCTAACTATATAATCATCTATAATTTGATTGGTTAAATTTAAATATATTGATTACTATAATCCAATTATGTTATCAACTATAATTAAAGTAGTTTGAATACAGTCCAACTGTTTAATTTAAAACAACGATTAAATATTAGTCCAACTAATATATATTTATTAATTAATGACGAAAAATGAAATGAGCGCGTATTGGCAAGTATCTAAACGAAATTGCAAATTTAATACTTGCCTCCCACTATTTTTCGGCGAGCCTCTAACCCTCTGTTGAGTACTCGGGAAACCTTGTTTCCTAGTGGGCTAGGATCCCGTTAAATAACACACAACCTTGACTTTGGCCAACAAATTGTATGATATTTAACTAGGTAGATCTCTAAGATCAATTGGATCTCATCCAATTCCTAGATCCAGTAGGTGGACATCCAAATCCGAAACATATATCTAATATATGCCAATATATCCAATATATTGCCTAACCTTTTTCCTCTGAATCAACTAAGCCTTGGCTTTGGCACAACAAACTTAATGATTCCAGTTAAGCGGGACCCATTGACCTTGGAAAGCTTCGTAATCGATGTCAATGGACAAGAAGTGATCTTGAGTTTGGCCAACAAATCACAACTTGGACAAGACATGCGATATGGAACAAAGCCTTCATGATTCAAACACATCCGCGATGGACAAAGGTCTTGACTTTGGCCAACAAACCAGCGCCAATCTTGGATCTTGAGAATGAATCATTCAATGGAAGGAAAAACACTTAATATATGTTGAGGTTTTTTCGCGTAATTGGCAACCAATTAATTATCTTTGATTAGGTCTCATCATACACCCTTAAGCATGCATTCTAAAAGCATAATAAGACGCGATAAATAAATTAATAATGATATGCAGATGGATATTTAAAACAACTTGTTCCTAGAACAAATCTCTCCCTTTCCTCTCTCCCTCTAGCACAAATCTTACTTCTACCCAATTACATAACACTTCTAAAAAACCTCATTTACATTGAGGGGAATATGTGAGAAGAGAAATACAAAGAGTCAAGAGGTAATAGGCTGGACACGCAGGTCCAATTTAATAAATTCTAAATTTATTACAATAATTTCCAAAATTGCCCTCACCCATCTAATATCCATCCGATATACATTATTCATACATCACATCCATGTATTCACACAAAACATGTTATCAATCAATCTAATCCAATTAATTAATCTGAAATTAATGACCATCCAATGTTCAAACAACGATTTGATTTGCGCGAGTCCCACTTGTTCTAAGAATAAGTACTCAAAGTACGAATTCTTGAATTATATCAAACTAAAATATTAAATCCAATTTAATTTGTATTCAATACTAATTCTATATTTAATTCCAAATTAAATAATTACACTTTATTAATGAGCCTTTGCGACTTAGATTCTAAATCTAATCATTCTGGGTCTCAAAGCCCAATTTAACATCCAATGTCAATTTAATTAAAGTCCAATGGACTTTCAATTAATTTATAAGGCATGGGCTTTGGCAACCAAAGCCCAATAAGGAATCACCCTTTGCCAAAAATCAATTTAGGCCCATTAGGCTCAATTAAAATTTTAAAGGTCCATTATATTATATTTGGACTTTATGGAAATGGTTTTAGGCCCAATTGGATCCAACCAATTAACCTAAACCAAACTTGGCCCAACCAAGCCCATTAAGCCCAAATACAACTTTATTAGCCCAATTCCAAATTTAGCCCAACTAATTAAATTCCAAAATTCCAAATTTCACAATTTAATTAACTATAGTGTATAAGCCATAATTAATTACTTAAATCAACATTTCCAAAATACCAATTTACATAATTAATCATGCTTATTAATTATCAATTCATGTCCAACACAATTAAAGCAAAATCAATCCCAATTCATGCTTTGAAGCTCACGACAATTTAGGGATTTATAAATTGATATCGATTTCAATCCAATGAAATCCTAAATCAATTTATCCCATCTTCCAACTCATCCAATGATAAAAAAACAAAATCACCATGACTTTAGGGTACTTCAAACTTCGGCCCAGCCTACTATTTGGGGAAAAAATAATCCAATTCAATTTTCATCAAATTGATCATGCATAACTCTAAGTTATCATCATTCAAGCATATTCAAACAACCAATTTCATCAAATCATGCTCAAATCAATTTTACCCTAATTCAATTTCATGCTTAATCAAGGCTCTTGATACCATTGTTGGGTTTTCTAGGTCTTCCCAAGAATCAAATTAAGCTATGAAATGTGAGAATACAACAAAGTAAATTTGCGGAAATACTCACTTTGATCGGATTTGCGATACGATAAACACAAAAATTTTCCTTGCTCCATTCGGCCAAGGTCACTTTGTGTGCTCCTTGTGTTTTGGTCATGCTCCTCCATAGATGTCCTCCAAGCTCCAAGCTTTGAATTGAGATTCCATGCTCATAGATGGGTTTCCTTATCACCTTTGTAGGACCTCTTGGATGTGCTAGCACCTTAGAAATTTTGCCAAAAAATTTCCCCTTTTACTTCTTCTTGTTCTCGGCCAAGCCAAGAACATAGAGAGAAAATGGCAAGAATTGCCGTGAGAGGGAGAGAGGAGAAGAGAAGTTGTGTTGTGTATTTTAGATTCCAAAAATCTAATACCAAAATCAATTACCAAATTCAAAAAAGGTACAAGGCATTAAAGCCTTCTAACAACTCACATCACTCACAAAAGTGACATCCATCACATCACTCAAAGTTGACGTGACTTACATCACAAGAATGACTAATGATGTGACGCGTGATCTGACTTGTGGGCCCCACTTGATTCGAAATGCGAGTAGGCCCGCAAACACTCCCGGGCTTGGGTTCGCTAATTCCGAATTAACGAATTTTCCGTTATCACATAATTAAATCAAATTTAATTAAATAATTATGCCTAGCAAAATTACTATTCACGTCGCTAGCGAATTAATTCTAAATTAACTCGTTCACCCGAATTAAAATCTAATTTTAATTTCGCGTCGAAATCTAATTTCGTTTAATATATCGCATATATTATTTTATCGATTAATTCCAAATTAATCGTTCTCTCTCTTTAAATAATATTTTATCCCAGATAAAATATCTCCGTAATTAATCATAGATTAATTTTCTCTCTTATAATTAATCATAGATTAATTATGTCTGAGTCATACGTCATTAGTGAATCTTCGGGAAGCGACCCATGAGATCCCCGGATATGTTGGCAGTAAATCCGGTCGTCGGACTATCCGAACACGTACGTACCTAGTACTACATTTTTACCGATTTACAAGACATGGTTGGCTTCTAGCAAAGCACCGTGCCTACCCAATTCTCCAGAAATATTCTTAAAGGAATATGTAATCTATATCAGGCGTAGTATACGTAGTATTGCGTATTGCGATCCAGTATCGGATGTCACGTGCTAGGCCTGGGGCTGGAATTGTGTCTGCCCCGTACGAAGCACATGTCGAATCTCTGGTAACTAGTCTCTATAATCGGATAATCATGACCTAGTCATATTATCCTGATGACTGCAGTACTAAATAGTACTAGTTCCGTATCCTACGTGACCATCATCTCCATATGACAGAAGTGATACTTCCATCTTGACATCACACCCAATAGACTACGATTCTCAATATACCCAGAAGAGGCGTACACAAAACCTATTAAAGCCCTGGACGACCAAAACCAAAGTCTATTGATTGTCGCAAGTATTAGCGGTGCAAGTCTCAGGTTAAGACCAAATACACCTACCCTGATTCAGACTTCCATAGACACATAGTCATACTACCAATGGAATTCCGATGGGTCTATCCAGAGCGAAGCTGTTTCCGTACCATCGGTAAACACAACCTCCTATTACACTTGCATAAGTATCCAATACTTAAATATATGAGAACTATGCCGTTATGCTCCCATAACACACACAAGTGAAATACTAGTCTATTCCGTATTATCGATGTCCAATCTCGATAATACTCCGACTAGGGATGTTTTAATGATTAAACCTTCATGGATTGATACTGTCCTATATCTTATCAATCTGGAACTAATCATATGGACTTTTATCATTTATATATCCCGGTAATCTAATTACAAATGATAAAAGAGTAATTTCCTTTGTCACATAGTTAATTTGTACAACAACACCATGTTCTGTACAAATAGTGATGCTATGGGTCATAATTGTCCAACACTCTAGGCCTTCTTTTAGAACTTCTTTGCCTTTCTCCGTTACAACACTGTAAAAATGTCCACTGCGAGTCATCCCCTTTACCTCATCTTCGTCACTGCTCGAGAAGTTTTCCCAGAAGTCTCTCCCCTGCTTTATTTCATCTTCACTGCTACTATCACATATCCCCATGTAAGAAACTTGGTGGTTGAGAGTTTGGAGGACAAAGCTTTTGGGCATGCCGAAGTTGATCATGTAGGTGGGTGGTGGGACGAAGTGGTAGTTGGGTAGAGGGTTTCCGTGTATGTTGGGTTGTTCTTTTTTCCGAGTTGGATATCTTATGGGTGTCAATGAGGTCTTGGATCTCATTCTTAAGACAGGTGCAATTGTCAGTTTCGTGGCCTTTTTGCTGATGGAAGTGACAGTATAGGTTTAGGTCGAGGTGGCGTGGCATAAGGTTTGTAAGTGGTTTAGGTTCTAAGGGTTTTAGGAGTCATTGCCTCTTCAGCTTTTCAAACACCTTTGACAAAGGTTTACCAAAATTGGAGAATCGCCTGTTTCCGATGGCGGCGACCTCAGCAGGAGTGAGCTTGGTCCCTAAAAGCCCCCCAATGGTCTTTCTATTATGGCCATAAAACTTTCTGTTCTCGGCTTCCTCTTCCTCGATATCCATGACAATTTCTCTTAACTGTCGAAAGTAGCTAATCATGGAGGTCATCCTTCTCAGCTTGTTATAAATGGAGGGCTTGGTGCCCTTAATGATCATCTTAATCTGGTCATTCTCCGAGGGTCGTGTCTGCATCTTCAAGAGCTGGCTTCTCCAGCGATCCATATAATCTTTGAAGGTCTCTTCTAGCTTCTGTTTGGTGTTTTCTAGGTCACGGAGTGACAAGTCTATCTCCATGTCTGTGACATACTGGTTCAGAAAGGCCTCCGCTAATGCCCTCCAGTCATCCTTGACCTTTCTCTCCAGGCCATGATACCATACTACGGGCGCTCCTTCCAGTGACATCCCAAACATCTTCTGCACCTGGCGCTTCGACAAACCCACTGAACTAATCACTGAAACATATTGTCGGAGATGGACCCCTTGGATCTCCGTTTCCATTGAACTTGGCCATTCGGGCATGTTAAACTGGGGAGGCAGTTGTTATTCGAAAGTCATTGCATCATAGTCTAATAGATCTTCATGTTTTCCCTTCATCTTGCGGGTAACTGACTCTACTTGTTCTCTGAGTTTCTGTAACTCTGCCTGAGGCCCGGCTATGTTGGACAATTATGACCAATATCATCACTATTAGTACAAAACATGGTGTTGTTGTACAAATTAACTATGTGACAAAGGAAATTGCTCTTTTATCATTTGTAATTGGATTACCAGGATATATAAATGATAAAAGTCCATATGATTAATACCGGATTAATAAGATATGAGACAGTATTAATCCACGTAAGGTTTAATCATTAAATATCAGTAGTCATAGTATTATCGATACTGGATATCGATAATGCGAAATAGGCTAGTATTACACTTGTGCGTGTTATGGAAGCGTAACGACATAGTTCTCATATATTTGGGTATTGGATACTCATGCAAGTGTAATAGGAGGTTCTGTTTACCGATGGTACAGAAACAGCTTCGCTCTGGATAGACCCCTCAGAATCCCATTGGTAGTATGACTATGTGTCCATGGGAATCCGAATCAGGGTAGGTGTATTTGGTCTTAACCTGAGACCTGCATCGCTAATACTTGCAACAATCAGTATACTTTGGTTTTGGTCGTCCGGGGCTTTAACAGATTCTGTGTACGCCTCTTCTGGGTATACTGAGAATCGTAGTGTATTGGGTGTGATGTCAAGATGGAAGTATCACTTCAGTCATATGGAGATGATGATCACGTATGATACAGAACTAATACTCTTAAGTACTGCAGTCATCGGGATAATATGACTAGGTCATGATTATCCGATTATAGAGACTAGTTACCAGAGATCCGACATGTGCTTCGTACGGGGCAGACACAATTACAACCCCAGGCCTAGCATGTGACATCCGATACTGGATCGTAATACGCAATACTACGTATACTACGCCTGACAAAGATTATATATTTCTTTAAAGAATATTTCTGGAGAATTGGGTAGGCACGGTGCTTTGCTAGAAGCCAACCATGTCTTGTAAATCGGTAAGAACGTGGTACTAGGTACGCACGTATTCGGATAGTCCGATGACCGTATTTACTGCCAACATATCCATGGATCTCTTGGGTCATCGTTGAGATTTGACTCGAATAGAAAATTAATCTGGGATTAATTATGTAAGAGAAAATTAATCTGGGATTAATTACAGCAATAAATTAATATGGGATTAATTAAAAGAGAAAGAATTAATCTGGGATTAATTACGTCGTGAATTTATCTAGGATTAAATTCGTCGAGAAGAGAGAACGCGATTAATTTAGATTTAATCGTTAAAATAAATTTAATAGTTAAATTTGATTTTTTCTATTTAATTTATTTAATTGGGCTAAAATAATATATTAGATATATTAATTGAAATTAGATTTCAATGCGGAATTAAAATTGGATTTTAATTCGTGCGAACGAATTAATTTAGAATTATTCGTAAGCGACTTACGTAATAATATTGCGAGGCATTATTATTTAATTAAATTGGATCTAATTAAGTCGCAACGGAAATTCGGTTAATTCAGAATTAAGCGAACGGGGGCCCGAGCGAAGTTGCGTGTTTGATTGTCCGACTTAAATTTGGAATTTAAAGTGGGGCCCACCAACTTACATCAAAGTGTTTGAAACTTGATGGAATTCTGTAAATTGGTTGAGTGAAAGCTTGGATTGCTTTCTCTACACTCAAACCAAACCAACACCAAACTAAGTATAAATTTATTGGTCAACTTTGGAAGTGAGCATTAGTTACTATTCACAGCATTCAAAATTTCTCTCTTCCTCCTCTCTTGCTATGGCCGAATGTTTGCTTCCTTGGAGGGCAAATATTTCTTTCATTTTTGTTCAAGCTAGCACTTAAAGGAGTGAATCAAGGTGATAGGGAAACTCACCCAAGTGTTGGAAATACTTAAGAAAGCTTGGAGCTTCCACCTACATCCATGGAATTTTTGAAACTCATTCATTCATTGTAAGTACTCTTCCGCAACTTTCTTTGAATTTTCACACACAAATCACTCTTAGACGATCTTGGTATGTTCTAGGAACACTTACAATGGTATCAGAGCGATCTAAGTTTGATTTGAATTTCTAGGGTTCATGACTTTAAATTTGGGTATTTTTGCTTGGAGCATGAAAATGCGAAATTAAATGTTTGGTTGATGTTAGATGATGATTACTTAGAGTTTTACATCATTGGATTAGTGTTAAATTGATTAGAATAATTTTCCCAAAATCCTTATGTTGGCCGAATGCACCCTAGGTAGTGCCTCATGGTGATTTTTGAAATTTGACATATTGGATGTGTTGATATCATGAAATGAATATTGATTGTTGTTTTAATTAGATTGAAATAAAAAATTGGATGTTATTTCATGTAATTGTCGTGGGGATATAAGCATGTTATTATAATTGATTTTGCTTCAATTTGTGTTGGACATGAATTGGAAATGTAGAACATGATTAATTGAATTAATTAGTGTTTTGGAAGCATTATATTAATTAATTAATTATGGTAATTACACTTGAATTGAATTAATATGTGATTTGGATGATATTAATTTAATTTGTTGTAATTGGGCTTAATGGGCTTGGTTGTGCCAAGTTTGGTTTAAGATAATTGGTTGGATCCAATTGGGCCTAAATCCATTTCCATAAAGTCCAAATATGATATTTGGGCCTTTAAAATTTTAATTGGGCCTAAATTGATTTTTGGCATAGGGTGATTCCTAATTGGGCCTTGGCATCTTGGGTTTGGCCCATAATTGCCAAAGCCCATGCCTAAAGAATTAATTAAAAGCCCATTGGACTTTAATTGAATAGTATTGGATACTAATTAGGCCTTTGAGACACATATAGATTGGATTTGGAATCCAAGTCTAAAAGGCACTATTAAAAGTGTAATTATTTAATTTAGAATTAAATATGAATTAGTATTGAATATAATTTAAATTGTATTTAAAATTATAGTTCGATATAATTCAAGAATACGTACTTTGAGTATTATTCTTAAACAAGTTGGACTCGCGCAAATCAAATCGTTGTTTGAACATTGGATGGTCATTAATTAAAGATTAATTAATTGGATTAGATTGATTGAATAACATGCTTTGTGTGAATACTTGGATGTATGTATGAATAATGTATATCAGATAGATATTAGAAGGGTGATGGCAATTTTGGAAATTATTGTAATAAATTTAGAATTTATTAAATTGGACCTGCGTGTCCAGCCTATTACCTCTTTTCTCACTGTATTTCTCTTCTCACCAATTCCCCTCAATGTAAATGAGGTTTCTTTAGAAGTATTATGTAATTGGGTAGAAGTATGAATAGTGCTAGCGGGAGAGAGGAAAGTGAGAGATTTGTTCTAGGAACAAATTGTATTATATATCCATCCGCATATCTGTAGGACACAGAAATCGGCGACGCATGCTGTTATAGGCTCGCGGCCTAGTTGGGAGTACGGAGTAGTCCGCGGGGGACTAAACCGGAGAATAAAGGAGTCACCACCCGATGTGAACCGGGAAAATGATTTAAGGCCGCACTCACCCCTCGCAAGGGAAAACCTCAAACCATTGGGTTCGGAATGGTCCTTTACTTATGCCACTTGTAATGATACGATTTGTGCAATAATCTAACCAAGTCTACACCTAATACATGCTCAAGAACAACCTATATCTAGTTTGCATTCATAGAAGTAAATCTTATATCTAAGTTTGCATGCTTTAAAAAGTAAGTCGAAATACGGCAAATATGCAATAACACACAATGATTTCATGAGTATATGGAATTATCAAACACGAAAATAAATAACAACCTAAACATAAATTTAAATTAAAATCCTATTACGAAAAAAGATAACTAAATCATGCATAAAGAAATAACGTACTAACAGCTAAATCATGCTTAAAAAATAAATAACATACTAGACTAAATAATGATTAAAAAATAAATAACATACTAGACTAAATCATGCTTAAAAAATAAATAACCTACTAGACTAAATCATGCTCGAACACAAAGTTGGATGAAACGAAATATGTGTGTCTCTCAAGTGGTATGTGGCAATGTATCCCGAGTGCAAACCGCAATACCGTCCATTCGGATTCGGCTACGAAATTTATGTCCGGGTTTCCATCCGATATACCGCAAGAGAGAACACATATTCCGTTCATCCGGAAATCACATCATGCACCAATCCACAATACTCATGCGAAATAAATTAATAAAATAAATAAAAAATAAAGGATAATAAAAGGGGTGCCCTCAGGTCTAACCTCTTAAGTCGTCTCTCGGAAGCGCGTTACACTGTCGTCAGAAGGGTTGATGCTCCGCAACTCCTCCGGTTCACTGGTTCAACGTTTTCCTTCACGATTTCGCTGTTTGGGCTGCTGTTTTACTCCATTTTATGGCTGTTTCTGGTCACGGGTTTGGCTTACTATTTTTGGTAAGGTGGGACTGTTTTGGCTTATGGTTTGCGGGTTTTATGGGGCAGTTTCTGGTGCAGTTTGCGGTGAAATCTGGACTGTTTCATGGGGTATTTTTCAGTGGTCAGGGGCTGTGATTTCAGTGCAGTTTTCGGTGGTTAGGGAATGTATTTTCAGTGCAGTTTTTGGTGGTCTTAAGGGTGCAGTCTGCGGGACTGTTTTGGGGCTCAGTTAGGGCAGATTTACGGTAATGGACTGGGCAGTTTTGGGCAGTTTTCACGACAGTTTCAGGGTTATTTCACGGTAGTTTGAGGGGTTTTGAGGGGGGATATATGCGGTAGTGAATTGGGCAGTGTATGATGGGGGATTTATGCACTGATTCAGGCAGTGTGTGAAGGAGCTTTATGCGTTGATTCCGACTATTGTGGAGGGTGTAGATGCATTAAAAACAAAAGCTGTTGTGGAGGGTGTAGATGCGTTAAAGGGTTGTTGGTTTGTGGAGGGTTTATGTGTGAGTTGGGGGCTATGAATATGCGGCAATATGAAGGGCTCTCTTGGTTGTTTATTCACGGTAAGGAGGGGGTTTTATGGATGCTTTAGGCGTGAATGGACTTAGGTTATTTTCTTTGTGTTTTCGTGAGAATAAGCTAGGGTCTCTAAGGTTTTGTTTAGGCTTCTTTGTATAGGCAAGGGTTGGGGTTTACCTTGTGTGAAAAGGGAAAAGATTTGTGTAATTATGGGAGATATTTTTAATTAGTGTGCTTTAAGGAAAAATCTTTTTAATTAGGGATGTGTTTTAATTTGATTTGATTTCTTCTCTTTTAATTAGGGATATGATTTACTTGGATTAGGAAAGTATTTTGATGAGATTTGATTTGTATATTTTAATTAGGGAATGTGATTTGTCTTGATTTTAGCATGTGTTTAATGTGTGATTTCAGTATTTTGAAAGCTTTGGGGCGTGGCTTTAGTGGTTTGGGCATGTATTGGATTTGTTTTGGTGGGCTTGGTGTGTGGCCTAGTGGTGTGTGGGCTTGGTGTGTGACTTTCCGGGGTTTGGGCTAAGGATGTGTTTTAAAACCAAGGTCTAACAAGCAAACCTGAAGCTTAAACAAGCGAATTAAATCCAAAAAAATGTCAAAGTCTGACTCTTCCCTTCCGATGTTCGTTTCTCGTGACTTCCACAATTTAAAGAGGTAGTGTCTCCATGTGAGACTCATCATCGGGACTTATATGCAAAAATGCAGTGCCTACAGTCGCCCCCACTTCGATGGGACTTGTGCAGTGTGTAACAATGACAATCCTATCAAAGTTATGCAATGAATTTTTACTTACCTGGTTCGCCAGCTGTCACCTGAGTTTCCTGCTGCTTTGAACTGAGTTGATATGGTGGCGAGATGCCTCGACCCCTGGGCTTCATTCCCAAACCACTGAATGTGGGCTCTATTCCCGAACTGTGCTGATGATGAAGTGGGCCCTCGACACTGGGACGCATCCCGGAACTGCAACTGATGTGTGGGTCCTCGACCCTGAAACACATCCTAAAAGTGATGATGTAGTGGATCTTCGACCCTGGGACGCATCCCGGAACTGCAACTGAGAACGGGGGTGCCTCGACCCTGGGACGCATCCCAATACTGCTGACAAAGTGGGCCTCACCCTCAAACTGATGATGTAGTGGGTCCTCGACCCTGGGACGCATACCAGAACTACAACTGACAACGGGGGCGCCTCGACCCCGAGACGCATCCCAATACCGCTGACAATATAGGCCTCACCCTCAAACTGATGATGTTGTGGGTCCTCGACCCTGGGACGCATCCCGGAACTACAACTGACGATGGGGGCACCTCGACCCTGGGACGCATCCCAATACCACTGACAATGTGGGCCTCACCCTCGAACTGATGATGTAGTGGATCCTCGACCCTGAACTGGTACTGATGTGGGCCTCGCCATCAAAACTGATACCGATGTGGGCCTCGCCTCCAGACTAATGCTGATGTGGGCCTCGCCCCCAGGCTGACACTGATGTGGGCCTCGCCCCAAACTGATACTAATGTGGGCCTCGCCCGTAGACTGACATTGATGTGGGCCTCACCCATAAACTGATACTGTTGTGGGCCTCGCCCCAAACTAATATTGACATGGGCCTCACCCCGAACTGATAATGATGTGGGCCTCGCCCCCAAACTGATATTGATGTGGGCCTCGCCCCTAAAACTGATACTGACGTAGGCCTCGCCCCAAACAGATACTGATGTGGATGTGGGCCTCACCCCCAGATTGATATTGATGTGGGCCTCGCCCCCAGACTGATACTGATGTGGGCCTCGCCCCTGGGACTCATCCCCAAAACTACTACTGATGATATGATGGTTCATTCCAACATACTATATTGCCTCTCACGAGATAATCCTGATAGCTAAATATATTTTCATCCTCAACAAATGCTTCGTGTGAAAACCAGAGAACCTTCAAAGTACTTAATATACTCAAATCCGATCGTCTACATAAGTGATCTGAACTAGACTCCTAGTGTGTGTGTGTGCCAAGGCTCTTTCGAAGCTTAATCCTTAAGTAATCCAACTCGATGATTTTGTCTCGGAGAATCGGATCAGTGGGTCTAACCAATCTAGATGTCTTAATCACACTCTGTGATTACTTCCTCGTACTCAACATGATATGGTTTTCTTCTTTTTTTCTCGTGTCTCTTTCTTTTATTCTTTTCATTTTTGAACTTTCTTTTTCTTTTTTCTTTTCTTTCTTTCTCTTTTTTTTTCGACACACCTACCATTTAAGGTAGCATTTCTCCTCATGGGGTCCTAATTCTCGCCCATGGGTAGCTTCACGCTTATCGGTTATAGGTGTTCCGTTTTTCTTTTCTTTTCATTGCAGAGACTTTTTCTTTATTTACAACCATATCATATATCGAAGCATAAGTAAACCAGGATGGACATCTAGGCAAACGGTCATTCACTGATCCGACATCTCTTCAACTAGTCATCTTGCCAACTACTCAGGCTTTTACTGTTGAGATCCCGTAATCAAGTGCTCGCGAGTCTAGTCGAGATCAACCACTCATAATCCTGGATGAGAGCACATCTTGCACTTATCGTTTCTAAGGTTTCTCCCTACAGCAAACAATGTCATCACCGGACATATGCCTAACTATCAAAGTCTTTTTTTTTCACTCCATGGAATTCTGCCTTTCGACTGCTGATAATGTGGGCTTCTCCCTTTGGGACTCATCCCCAAAACTGATGCTGATATGGGCCTCAACCCTGGGACTCATCCCCAAAACTAATACTGATGCGGGCCTCAACCCTGTGATTCATTCCTGAAAACTGCTGATACTATATTGTTGCTGCTTTTTGTTGGCTTGCATTTGCCGCTTTCTTCTTTCTTTCTTCGAAACCTGTGAATACAAAACAACACAAAACATAAAAGAGAATGCGAATACGTTACGTGTATGCATGCATGCATGAATTTCCTATTTCGTTGGGTTAGGTCCTCTACCAATTCCCTTTGTGACTGCTCGGTTTTCTCTTCCTCAGGCAAAATACTGCTTCAATCTGTCTACGTTGATCGGCTCGGTGAACTCATTCCCTTCTAAATCTGATAGTCTCACTGCCCCATTTCCCATCACTTTCCGGACGATGTAGGGTTCTTCCCAGTTCGGTCTAAACTTTCCTCTCGGGTCCGTCGTCGACGGCTTCGACTGCTTAAGCACTAGATCACCCTTTTTGATCTTGGTAGGACGCACCTTCTTATTAAATGCTCGAGCCAATCTCTTCTGGTATATCTGCATGTGATGCAAGGACTTCATTCTATTCTCATCGAGCAATGTCAACTGTTCAAACCTCTGCGAGGCCCATTCACGCTCAGGTAATTCTGCTTATGCTAATACCCGCATAGACTGTATCTCGACTTCCACTGGCAGTACTGCTTCCATTCCGTAGACCAAAGAGTAAGGCATGGCTCATGTTGCCGTTCTCACAGATGTTCTGTATCCCCACAGGGCGTATGGCAACTTATCGGCCCAATCTCTATAATTCTCTGCCATTTTGGCTAACATTTTCTTTACTGTCTTATTAGCTGCCTCGACTGCCCCATTTGTCTGCGGCCTGTAATGTGATGACTTGTGATGCCCTATCCCATACTTCTGTAGCATCACTTTCTTTTCTCCTTGAAACTGGACTCCATTGTCTGTTACTATATGATGCGACATTCCATATCGACATATGAGATTTCGGGCTATGAACTTTGCCATCTGCTTTGCTGTAACATTGCGAAATGATTCGGCTTCCACCCATTTTAAAAAGTAGTATACTAGCACTACTATGAAGCGATGTCCGTTCGATGCGTGCGGTCGAATTTCTCCGATTATGTCAATTCCCCATGCAGAGAAAGGCCACAGCTCTGATAGCTCGTGCAACTCTGTGTGCGGCAAATGGTTTAAGTTACCGTGCGCTTGACAATCGTGATAATGCTTTACCAGCTTCGCGCAGTCAGCTTCCATGGTCGACCAGTAAAAGCCTTGTCTCACTATCTTGTGGGACAAGTTCAATCCGTTCATATACGGTCCACATACTCTGGCATGTACTTCTTCCATTGCTTTCTGAGCTTCTTCTTTTCTCAAACACTTCAACTGAATGCCATTCGCTTGTATCTTGTAAAGTTCTCATTTCAAACTCACATACAGAGAAGCTAACTTCTGGATGGCTATCCTGTCCTTTCTGCTTGCAACTTCCTGGAATTCCCCGTGTTCTAAATATCGCTGAATGTCATAGTACCAAGGTTTCCCATCATCGACTTCTACTTCCAAGATTCTTTCTATCTCATAAACTGGTTTGCTCCCCATTGTCAACACTAGAGGTCTCATTACCAACTTCTCTGGATTTTCCCAAGTTGCGGCTAGTGTGGCTAACGCGTCTGCCATCTGTTTTCTTCCCGTGGCAAGGGTTGGAATTTGCAGTCAGGGATAGCCTGTGCCAGACTCTTGAGATGGAACAAGTAGGGTCTTAACCGTTCTTCCTTCAACTCCCATTCTCCTTGCAGTTGTCGGACTACTAACATCGAGTCTCCATAGACTTCCACGCTCTTAGCTTTCAAGGCTATCAGTGCCGTTAGTCCGAAGGCGCATGCTTCATACTCAGCCCTATTGTTGGTTACTCTGAACGTCAACCTCTTGGCCATAGGCAGGGTTTCTCCTTTAGGGGTTACTATCACAATTCTGATTCCGGCTCATTTGCAGTTCACTGCTCCGTCAAAGTACATCTTCCATCCTTGGATTGTTATAGCTTGGATTTCCTCATCTGTGAACTCAAACTTGTATTGATCTCATTCTATCGGTTGTAATGCCAGGAACTCTGCTACGACTCGCCCTTTGATTACTTTGGAAGTGAGGTACTCAATATCGAACTCTGTCAGCAACATCAACCATCTGTCTAACTTCCCAACTAGCGAAGGCACTGAATGTAGATACTTCAAAGGATTCTCCTTCGCTACCACTTGGATCTTTTAAGATTGGAAGTAATGGCATAATTTTCTGGACGCCCACACTACTGCCAGATAGATCTTCTATACTACTTGATAGCGGGCTTCATACATAAGCATCTTCTTACTGAGGTAGTAGATTGCATGCTCTACTCCCGTCTCATCTGCCTGTACCATCATTGCCCCCAGTGCTTCGGGTTCAATGGCCAAATATAGTATCAAAGGTTTGCCCAGTCTTGGAGGTTTCAAGGCGGGAGGTTTCACTAAATATTCTCTGATCTTGTCGAACACTTCTTGACATTGCTCATTCCATTTCACTGGCTAGTCTTTCCTCATCAATTTAAAGATAGGTTCGCATACCGACGTCAATTTAGAGATGAACCGATTAATGTACTGAATTTTCCCCAAGAACGCTCTGACTTCTTTCTCTGTCTTCGGTGCTGGCATCTCGGTAATTGCCTTAATCTTCTCAGGGTCCACTTCTATTCCTCCCATTTCGACAGTGTGTCCTAGTAACTTTCCTGACGTTACTCCGAACATGCACTTCTTGGGATTTAACCGCAGGTTGTACTTATCAACTCGTTCAAGGAATTTCTCCAGTGCTTCTATATGTCCGCTCCTCATTTCTGATTTCACCATCATGTCATCCACATATACCTCAATCTCCTTGTGCATCAAGTCATGGAATAATGTGGTGGCCATCCGCTGGTAAGTGGCTCCTGCATTCTTAAGCCCAAACGACATCACCTTGTAGCAATATGTACCCCATTCTGTGACAAAGGCAGTCTTATGCTTGTCTTCTTCAGCCATAAGAACCCGATTATATCCCCGAGAACCCATCTGCAAATGAGTACATAGCAGACAAAGATGCACTATCAACAAGCACATCTATATGTGTTAAAGGAAAATCATCATTCGGGCAAGCTTTGTTAAAGTCTCTATAATCTACGCACATTCTGACCTTCCCGTCTTTCTTCGGCACTGGCACAATGTTTTCCAACCACTCAGGATATTTCACCACTTCCAGGAATCCCACATCTATCTGTTTCTTGACTTCTTCTCTGACCTTCTCGGCCCACTCAGGTCTCATCCTTCGGAGCTTCTGCTTTACCGGCTTTATATTTGGATAGGTCGGTATTGTGTGCTGGGCGATACTTCTGTCTACCTCGGGCATGTCCTCATAGGACCAAACAAACACTTTGGCATATTTGACCAACATCTCATCTAAATCCTTCTGCTCTTCAGCGATAACTTCACTCGCAATTAAGACTTCCTTGGGGCTTTCGGGTGTACCAAGGTTGAATGCATTTGTTTTGGTTGAGTTAATATCAAATATGCTCAAGTCATGCAAGTTGAAAAGGAGAGACTCAATCAAGTAAGCAAAATGAATGTCTTTATTGCTAGCAGATGCAGTAATACATTCAAATAAATCAGAGAGATAAACATCTTCATCCTCCACAGATGCTTCATCTCCCGCAACTGGGTCTTCCTCGGTTTTCTTATTCTCCTCAAGGGTCAGGCTCTCTAGTTTCATCAGCTCTTTCTCCCACTTCTCTTCCTCATTCGCAACTTCCACTGCAAAGGATTTCTCGCCCATCACATCCTGAAAGATTTCAAATCCTGGCACCACGATCCCGTTGACCTCTACCGGTTCGGGTTCTCCCTGATATCCCGTAGCCTTCATAAAGCATTCTGTCAGTTTCAATCATTTCTTCTTAACCTTTGGCTTATCATCATCAGACTTATATCCCAAGCCTCTCCTGGTGGTTTGCCCCTTGAAGTCGAGCAACGTTCCTCTGACACCTGAACCTATGTCGGGCTCGAAATTCATTTTCTCCATGATCTTAGCTACCTTAGGATCTACCCACTCCTTAAAGGTTGCCGACACTTGGAACCTCGTGAAAGGTTATATTTCCAAAGTGGCTACAGCATTGTCCACCTCAGCTCTGATGGTGACAATTTATCCCCCGTACGGAAACTTAATAACTTGATGCAGAGTGGAGGGCACACCCCCAAGCTTGTGAAACCATGGCATTCCCAACAACAAGGCAAAAGTGGTCGGGATATCAAGCAATGTGAACTCAACCTCATCCCCAATTGGGCTTACTTTGACCGTTGCAGCAAAAGTACCCTCAACTCCTCGCTTGCTATCATCAAAAGCTTTGATAGTCATATTGGAGGGACTTAGATCTGTCGTCTTTATACCCAACCTCACCTAAATTTTCAATGGGCACACATTGATGGACGAGCCATCATCCACCATTACACATGATGTCTTCATGCCTCTTACCCCAGCTCTAATGAATAAAGGTCTATTATGGTTCCTTCCCTCAGCTGGGAGTTCTTCCTCGGAAAAGGTTATCACCTGTGCAGCTTCCTTCTGTACTGACCCTACAAACATCGCGGGGTTGGCATCCTCCGGCATTCTTATCTTGCTCAAGGTTTCAACCATGGCCCGCCAGTGCTCCTGCGATGCACACAGCAACTCCCAAATGCTAAGGTGTGCTCGCGTCTTCTTCAGCTGACGCAGCACTACATCTTCTTCAACATTATCCCTGTTTTCTGCTATTTCTCTGCCATCTGCCAACACTTCTTTGCCCTTTTCTGCAGTATCACTATAGAAACGCCCACTGCGGGTCATTCTTTTCACCTCCTCTTCGTCACTGCTGGAGAAGTCCAGCCAGAAGTTCTTCCCTTGCTCTGTTTCATCCTCATTGTTGCTATCCCAAATCCCCAGGCAAAAGGCTTAGTGGTCAAAGGTTTGAAGGACGATGCTTTCGGGTAGGCCAGAGCTTATCATATAGGTAGGTGGCGGGACAGAGTGATAATTTGGTAGGGGTTTCGGTGTGTGTTGGGCTGTTCTTTCTCAGGGTCGGGTATTTTATGGGAGTCTATGAGGTCCTGGATTTCGTGTCTGAGGCGGGCACAGTTGTCAGTGTCATGGCCCTTCTGCTGGTGGTAGTGACAGTAAAGACTTAGGTTATAGTGTGATGGTGGAGGATTGGGGAGTGGTTTAGCTTCTAAGGGTTTAAGGAGTCCCTGCCTTGCCAACTTCTCAAGCACTTTGGACAAAGGCCTTCCCAGGTTAGAAAAACACCGGTTTCTGACTGCAGCTACCTCAGCAGAAACAGGCTTAGCACCTGATGATCCTCCAACAGTTCTCCGATTCAGACTGTAGAATTTTCGGTTCTCCGCTTCCTCTTCCTCGATATCCATGACAGTCTCCCTCAACTGTCAAAAATCCGTAATCATGGAGGTCATCCTCCTCAACTTGCCATAGATGGAGGGCTTGGTGCCCTTGATGATCATTTTGATTTGGTCCTTCTCCGATGGCCGGGTCTGCATTTTCAGAAGCTGGCTTCTCCAGCGATCCACATAATCCTTGAAGCTCTCTTCTGGCCTCTGCTTGGTGTTCTCCAAGTCACGAAGCGACAAGTCGATCTCCAGATATGTTATGTACTGAGCCAGAAAGGCATCTGCCAACATCCTCCAGTCATCTTTGACCTTCCTTTTGAGGCTGTGGTACCATACTACGGGTGCCCCCTCAAGCGACATCCCAAACATTTTCTGGACTTGACGTTTCGTCAAACCTACTGAACACATCACAGAGACATACTGCCTGAGATGGACCTTTGGATCACCGTTACCATTGAATTTGGCTATGTAAGGCATTTTGACCTGAGCCGACAGCTGCTCTTCAAAGGTCATCGCCTCATAATCCAATAAATCATCATATTTACCCTTCATTTTGTGGGTAACCGATTCCACCTGATCACATAGTTTTTGCAATTCCGCCTGGGACCCAACTATTCTTCCTGCGGCATACTAAGCCATATCATCATCAAAGACATGGATATCCTCACCCAACCTATTCAGAGGCTCTTCACGCCTCACATTCTCAGAGCTTCCCCCAGCACGGGGTACAACCATACTAGCCATGGCAGTAGTCAAAGCTTGCAGTTGCTCAGTAACCTTAGTGAGACTGATCTCTAGCTGATCCATACGGGATACCTCGTTCTCTGATTCGTTCATGTTTGCTGACGACCTTTTGACAAGTCTGCCCTCTACCCTAACCCAACGGATATCTATAATGTCTTTTAAAACTACAATTTAACATGTATGCGTGCGATGCATGGAATATATAAGTCGGCCCATTATCATTTTGAAGCATTCAACCACACCATTGCGCGATGCAAACTTGTCCTAGTTGAAAAGGCCCAACAGGTTTACACTTTTGCGATAACATGGCTAAACAACTTCAAATGATAAAAGGCCTAAACACAAGATGGCCCATTGGCATTTCAGAAGCTTTTGGCCCAATTTTCATAAATAACGGACTCGTCCCTGTTTAAATGGCCCAACAAGCCCATACCTCATGACAAAAAGTCCAACTAAATCCAAATGACAACGGTCCTAAACGCAAGCATAACAGAATAGTTTCTATTGGTCCTACAACTACAGTTCATATGTGGGTTTATAGGGTTATAGACAAAGGCTCCCGCTGGCGAAAGATTGCCCACAACTAGGTCTCCCCACTCAAGGGTTCAAACGACCAAGTGAGCGCACCTTTTTTATACACTAAGGTACGTGCCAACGAGTTATGGTGCGTGACTGTCAAATGGATTTCCTATTGTAGATTTCCCAGAGGGAGGGCGGAGCGAACTCTCTTAAAAATCCTAGCCTCTTAGGCTCTTATCGCCTTGGTGACAGGAATAAACAACAAGTCTTCCAAATTAGTCTATCACAGTAAGCTACGAGTACATGATTATCTAGGTGCCTTCACAGCTTTTCCTTATAGAAAGGTAGTGAATGAAGGAAGACACCAAACCATTACATAGCCTTAATAATGCCTTCGATTAAACCCCTTCAATCCACTGTAGACACGGTTAACTAAAGCACAAATCACAAACATTACAAGACATTATTTTGGGGCCGATTCTCTAATCCCCAGTGGAGTCGCCAGACTTTAGGACACATAAATCAGTGACGCATGCTGTTCTAGGCTCGCGGCCTAGTTGGGAGTACGGAGTAGCCCGCGGGGGATTAAACCGGAGAATAAAGGAGTCGCCATCCGGTGTGAACCGGGAAAATGATTTAAGGCCACACTCACCCCTCGCAAGGGAAGACCTCAAACCGTTGGGTTCGAATGGTCCCTTACTTATGCCACTTGTAATGAATCCACAATACTCATGCGAAATAAAGTAATAAAATAAATAAAAAATAAAGGATAATTAAAAGGGTGCCCTCAGGTTTAACCTCTTAAGTTGTCTCTCGGAAGCGTGTTACACGGCCGTCGGAAGGGTTGATGCTCCGCAACTCCTCTAGTTTACTGGTTCAACGTTTTCCTTCGCTGTTTCGCTATTTGGGTTGTTGTTTTACTCCGTTTTATGGCTGTTTCTGGTCACGGTTTTGGCTTACTATTTCCGGTAAGGTGGGACTGTTTTGGCTTATGGTTTGTGGGTTTTATGAGGCAGTTTTTGGTGCAATTTTATGCTAAAATCTGGACTATTTCAGGGGGTATTTTTTGGTGGTCAGAGGCTGTGATTTCAGTGCAGTTTTTGGTGGTTAGAGACTGTAATTTCAGTGCAGTTTTCGGTGGTCTTAAGGGTACAGTCTGCGGGATTGTTTTACGGTGTTTTAGGGCAGTTTTGTGGTAATGGACTGGGCATTTTTGGGCAATTTTCACGGCAGTTTCAGGGTTATTTCACTGCAGTTTGAGGGGCTTTGAGGGGGGCTATATGCGGCAGTGAATTGGGCAGTGTATGAGGGAGGATTTATGCGCTGATTCAGGCAGTGTGTGAAGGAGCTGTATGCGTTGATTCAGGCTATTGTGGAGGGTGTAGATGCGTTAAAAACTAGGGCTGTTGTGGAGGGTGTAGATGCGTTAAAGGGCTGTTGGTTTATGGATGGTTTATGCGTGAGTTGGGGGCTATGAATATGCGGCAATATGGAGGGCTCTCTTGGTTGTATATTCACGACAAAGAGGGGGTTTTGTGGATGCTTTAGGCATGAATGGACTTAGGTTATTTTCTTTTGTTTTCGTGAGAATGAGCTAGGGTCTCTAAGGTTTGGTTTAGGCTTCTTTTTATAGGCAAGGGTTGGGGTTTACCTTGTGTGAAAAACGAAAGGATTTGTGTAATTATGGGAGATATTTTTAATTAGTGTGCTTTAAGGAAAAATCTTTTTAATTAGGGATGTGTTTTAATTTGATTTGATTTCTTCTCTTTTAATTAGGAATATGATTTACTTTGATGAGATTTGATTTGTATCTTTTAATTAGGGAATGTGATTTGTCTTGATTTTAGCATGTGTTTAATGTGTGATTTCATTATTTTGGAAGCTTTGGGGCGTGGCTTTAGTGGTTTGGGCGTGTATTGGGTTTGTTTTGGTGGGCTTGGTGTGTGGCTTAGTGGTGTGTGGGCTTGGTGTGTGACTTGCGGGGGTTTGGGCTAATGATGTGTTTTAAAATAGAGGTTTAACAAGCAAACCCGAAGCTTAAACAAGCGAATTAAATCCAACAAAATGTCAATGTCTGACTCTCCCCTTCCGATGTCTGTTTCCCGCGACTTCGATAATTTAAAGAGGTAGTGTCTCCATGTGAGACTCATCATCGGGACTTATATGCAAAAATGCAGTGCCTACAATATCATTATTATTTTATTCGTGCCTTATTATGCTTCTAGAATGCATGCTTAAGGGTATATGATGAGACCTAATTAAAGATAATAAAATGGTTGCCAAATCACGACAAAAACCCTCATTTTATATTAAGCGTTTTTCCTCCCATTGAGTGATTCTCTCTCAAGATCCAAGATTGACATTGGTTTTTTGGTCAAAGTCAAGACCTTTGTCCATTGGGGATGTGTTTGAATCATGAAGGCTTTTTTCCATATCGTACGCCTTGGGCAAGTTATGATTTGTTGGCCAAAGTCAAGGTCACTTCTTATTCATCGGCCTCGATTACGAAGCTTTCCCACTGTCAATGGGTCACGCTTAACTAGAATCATTAAGCTTGTTGAGCCAAAGCCAAGGCTTAGTTGATTTAGAAGAAAAGGTTAGGCAATATATTGGATATATTGGCATATATTGGATATATATTTCGGACTTGGAGGTCCACCTACTGGATCTATGAATTGGATGAGATCCAATTGATCTTAGAGATCTACATAGTTAATTTTCATACAACTTGTTGGTCAAAGTCAAGGTTGTGTGTTATTTAAGGGGATCCTAGCCCACTAGGAAACTAGGTTTCCCGAGAACTCCACAGAGGGTTAGAGGCTCACCGAAAAATAGTGGGAGGCAAGTATTAAATTTACAATTTTGTTTAAATACTTGTCAATACACGCTCATTTCATTTTTTGTTATTAATAATTTATGAATATATTAGTCAGACTAATATTCAATTGTTGTTTTAATTTAACAGTTAGACTGTATTCAAACTACTTCATTTACAATTGGTTATATAATTGGATTATACTAATCAATACATTTGAATTTAACCGATCAATTGTAGTTGATTATATAGTTAGACTATAGTAATCATTATAATCGATTGTACCCGAAATCGTTGATTGGATAGTTAGACTATTGGAATCAAGATAACTGAAAGATTAGCGTTTAGAACATAATCCTGGGTGAAAATATCTTTAAACAACTCTAATTTTCAGATTGGGAATAGAACCTCTAGATAGTCCTGGGAACTGAGAAGTTATTCTATTTGATAGAGAAACCTCTCGGGCCTGAGCCCGGAGTTGAGCAAATAGTGGAGGATGAACTTTGGAAGACTCATGGTGATGATAACTTTAGTGCTCAATCCGTTATGCTTGCCGCAATGACTCTTTAATTCCATCGTCAGAACTAAGGATTAGATCATTATACCATGATGTTGAAATTAAAGGATCTTCATAGATCTAATCTTAGATCTTAGAAGTACAAATTGCAAAAGAAGCTCTATCGCTCGCGTATGTCAGAGGGTACATCTGTCGAGCACTAGGTGTGCAGATGATTACTGACATCGAACAACAAGGTTAGCTGGGCATTACCTACGTGGACGAGACTTCCAAAGATTTGATCTTACAGTCTCTGCCCGAATGTTGGGGCAGGTTCATTATGAACCAAGAGAAAACTCTTGGAGAGTTGATGGCTATGCTTAAGGAGGCAGAGCCAGAGCTTCCAAAACGGACAAAGGCAAAATCGTCACAGTCTTCTGGAAGACAAAGGACATATCCCAAGATGTCTGCCTAAACTGTGGCAAATGGGGTCACTGAAAGCGTGACTGCCGTATGGACAAGTCCGACATGAATGAAGTGAAGGCGAAGCAAGGCTCTGGCTTCAAGTTTGTTTGTCATAAACATGTTCACTACTGGTTTCAAAATTGGATTTTTGATACTAGATATGGTACATAAATATGTACTGATGTGCAGAATCTGCTGATTAGCAGGAGACTGACTTCAGTTGAGATCTACCTGCGAGTCAGAAACGGGACGAGAGTCGCTGTTTTAATCGTAGAAACCTAAGTTTTGGAACTACCATTGGTGCATGTACTTAAATTAGGAACGGTTATAATGTACCTAGTTTGACTAGAAACATTATCTCTATATCTAGTATAACCCGTTACGGGTATACCTTTATATTCTAGAACACTAAGTGTTTTATTTATAAAGATGATATTGAGATAAACACATTAGATGTGAATAACAATATTTATATTTTGAATCTCAAACATAAAACATGACAAACAAATAGCTCAAACTGAATTAATCAGATGAGACTTATTTGTGGCATTGCTGTCTGGGACACATTAACAAGACTCGTATATCCACACTTTCGAAGAGTGGGTACTAGGACAGATTTGATTCTAATTCAAATAATGTATACGAATCTAGTTTATTAGGAAAAATGCCTAAGACACCTTTTACTTGGTAAAAATGCAAGTCCCACCGATCTGTTAGCCCTCGTTCATAGTGATGTAAGTGGGCCCATGTCTAGCTAGGCTAGAGGTGGATATGAATACTTCGTAACCTTTACGGATGTGGCATCGCGTTACGGTTATGTGTATATTATGAAACACAAGTCGGAAACTTTTGATAAATTCAAAAAGTTTCGACACGAAGTAAAAAATAGACCGGCAAGAGTATTAAAACATCACAATTAGACCGTGATGGAAATACTTGAGCAATAAGTTTCTCAATTATTTGAAAGAGTATGGTATTCTTTCACAATGGACTCCTCCCAGAACACCTCAATTTGACGGTGTGTCCGAATTGAGAAACCGAACTTTGTTGGACATAGTAAGGTTAATGATGAGTCGCTCTGAGCTACCAATTTCCTTCTGAGGATACACATTAAATAGTGCAATACTTATTTGAATAAGGTTCCATGAAAATCTGTTAGACAGACTTCATATTATATATGAACAGGAAAGAAACTGGGTTTGTCATTCCTGAAGATTTGAGAATGCTGGGAATATGTTTGGATGATACCAAACTAGAACCCAAATCGGATAAGTGCATAATTTGTAGGTTGTCCTAGGAAAACCAAAGTATAGTACTTATACAACTCACAAGAGAGCAATAAAATTGTTGCTCTCCATGTTGTTTTCCTAAGAGGAATTCCTATATGCAGTGGTAAGTGGGAGGAAAGTAAAACTCGATGAAAATCGGAGTAATACTATTCATGGAACTGACTCCTTTACGGAACACAAACAATTCATCAGGGATGAAACTGTACCACAATCTTCCAATACACAAGAACCGCGTAAGTTGGAGAGAGTCAGAAAACAACCTGGGAGGTATGAGTTTCTGATCTCACCTCATGTAGATGTCAATCTTATTGAGGAAGACGAACCAGCTACGTATGAGGATATGATACAAGGTATCGACTCCTTTTATGGCAAAATGCCATGAATTTCGAAATGGATTCCATGTATACCAACCAAGTTTGGACACTGGTTGATGAACCATAAGGCATTGTGCCTAATGGTACTATATGAGTCTTCAAGGAAGACATACATGGATGGCAACATACAAACGTACAAAGCTAGACTTGTACAGAAAGGGTATCGTCATCAACATGGTGTCGATTACGACGAAACCTTTTATCTGTTGCCATGATTAAATCCATTCGGATAATGCTTGCTATTGTTGCATGTTTCATTTATGAAATATAGCAGCCGAACATCAAAACCGCTTTCCTTAAACAGAAACTTTTTGGAGGATGTTTATATACAACCTGACGGTTTTGTTGTACCAAAACATGCAAACAAAGTTTGAAAGTTAAATCAATCCATTTATAGATTGAAACAAGCATTGAATTCTTGAACCATCGTTTTGATGTAATCATAATGGTATATGATTTAATTCAAAACGAAGATGATTATTGTGTATATAAGAAAGTTAGTGGGAGTGCACTGACAATGATTGTCATATATAATGATGACATATCATTTCTTGGAAATGACATTCACATAATACAATCGGTGAAAGCTTGGCTTTCATGAAAATTCTCCGTAGACTACTTGGGAGAGGCAACCTTTATTCTAGGAATAAGGATCTACTGGGATAGATCTAAAAGTTGTTGGCACTCTCCGAGAACTCGTATATTGAAATATATGTACGCGACCTGGTGTCTCATATGCTTTGAGCATATGGAGTCACAATAAGGCCAATCCAAGTGATGGTCACTGGATTGATATTAATAACATCCTTAGGTATCTTAGACGAACTAAGGATGCTTTCTTAAGCTATGGAGAAAGAGAACTTGAAGTGACTGGGTTCACCGCTGCAAGTTTCCAAACCGATAAAAACGACTGTAAGTCGCAATAAGGGTAAGTATATAGTTTGAATAACGGAACAGTGAGCTGGAAATCTTCCAAGCAAGATATTGTTGCCTAATAAACAACAAAAATGGAACATTGCTGCAGCTGAGGAAGCAAAAGAAGCATTTTGGATCTATAAAATTCCTAATGAGATTAAGAGTAGTTCTGTTAGCAGCTGAGCGAGACTACAGCACATGCTAAGGAATCGCAGTCTCATCAACGATCCAAGTATGTACTTCAACCGTTTCATCTGATTCGTAAGATCATACATCATGGCGATGTGATGATCAAATAAATCGCATCAGATGATAACCTTGCAAATCCGCTGACGAAAGCTGTTTCTCAGCAGACGTTTGAGCGACCCTTACATAGTTCATGTGTATGACACTTGAGTGAATGGCTATAGGCCAAGTGGGAGATTGTTGGACAATTATGACCCATAGCATCACTATTTATAAAGAACATGGTGTTGTTGTACAAATTAACTATGTGACAAAGGAAATTGCTATTTTATAATTTGTAATTGGATTACCGGGCTATATAAATGATAAAAGTCCATATGATTAAAACCAGATTAATAAGATATGAGACAATATTAATCCACATAAGGTTTAATCATTAAATATCCATAGTCGTAGTATTATCGAGACTGGACTTCGATAATGTGGAATAGGCTAGTATTACACTTGTGCGTGTTATGGAAGCGTAACGACATAGTTCTCAAATATTTGGGTATTGGATACTCATACAAGTGTAATAGGAGGTTCTGTTTACCGATGGTACAGAAACAGCTTCGCTCTGTATAGACCCCTCAAAATCCCATTGGTAGTATGACTATGTGTCTATGGGAATCCGAATCAGGGTAGGTGTATTTGGTCTTAACCTGAGACTTGCATCGCTAATACTTTCGACAATCAGTATACTTTGGTTTTGGTCGTTCGGGGCTTTAACAAGTTCTATGTACGCCTCTTCTGGTTATACTGAGAATCGTAGTGTATTGGGTGTGATGTCAATATGGAAGTATCACTTCAGTCATATGGAGATGATGATCACGTAGGATACGGAACTAGTACTCTTAAGTACTGCAGTCATCGGGATAATATGACTATGTCATGATTATCCGATTATAGAGACTAATTACCAGAGATTCGACATGTGCTTCGTACGAGGCATACACAATTACAGCCCCAGGCCTAGCATGTGACATCCGATACTGGATCATAATACGCAATACTACATATACTACGCATGACAAAGATTATATATTCCTTTAAAGAATATTTCTGGAGAATTGGGTAGGCACGGTGTTTTGCTAGAAGCCAACCATGTCTTGTAAATCGGTAAGAACATGGTACTAGGTATGCACGTATTCGGATAGTCCGATGACCGTATTTACTGCCAACATATCCAGGGATCTCTTGGGTCGCTTCCCAAAGATTCATCGTTGAGATTTGACTTGAACAGAAAATTAATCTGGGATTAATTATGAAAGAGAAAATTAATCTGGGATTAATTAAAAGAGAAAGAATTAATCTGGGATTAATTACGTTGTGAATTTATCTAGGATTAAATTCGTTGAGAAGAGAGAACGCGATTAATTTAGAATTAATCGGTAAAATAAATTTAATAGTTAAATTAGATTTTTTCTATTTAATTTATTTAATTGGGCTAAAATAATATATTAGATATATTAATTGAATTTAGATTTCAATGCGGAATTAAAATTGGATTTTAATTCGTGCGAACGAATTAATTAGAATTAATTCGTAAGCGACTTACGTAATAATATTGCGAGGCATTATTATTTAATTAAATTGGATTTAATTAAGTCTTAACGTTAATTCGCTTAATTCGGAATTAAGCACACCCGGGCCCGAGCGAAGTTGCGTGTTGGATTGTCCGACTTAAATTTGGAATTTAAAGTGGGGCCCACCAACTTACATCAAAGTGTTTGACACTTGATGGAATTTTGTAAATTGGTTGAGTGAAGGCTTGGATTGCTTTCTCTACACTCAAACCAAACCAACACACAAACTAAGTATAAATTAATTGGTCAACTTTGGAAGTGAGCATTAGTTACTATTCACAGCGTTCAAAATTTCTCTCTTCCTCCTCTCTTGCTATGGCCGAATGTTTGCTTCATTGGAGGGCAAATATTTCTTTCATTTTTGTTCAAGCTAGCACTTAAAGGAATGAATCAAGGTGATAGGGAAACTCACCCAAGTGTTGGAAATACTTAAGAAAGCTTGGAGCTTCCACCTACATCCATGGA
>SKCR01035520.1:0-118689 GCA_019454045.1 Zanthoxylum bungeanum
GTTATCTGGGGTTGTGATGAAATCCAATATCACCGGTTTATAATGGGTTAGATTATAACTTAGGTAATATAAAGATTTATTTATTGAGTCTTAATCTTAATGTTTTTTCATTAACTGGCCATTAATAAAATTGAACTGGGAAACTTAAAATGTACTAGACATAGAGATTTTAAGTTTAAGACCTTAGACTCAATAGTCCACGATCTTCCTTGAGGATAGATAACCCTTTAATAGATTTCCTTACAGGATAGACATATACCTGTCGGGCGGGGGTAGCCATAATTGGAACTTAAACTTAATGAATCCAGATAATTTGGTTGACATAGACATATGGTTCAATTGGGTTAAACTGGGTATTTGTGTCTGACCATCGACAGAGGCTTACACATAATTTAGTGTTCCAGGTTAATAAATCAATATATTACCCAACTTTAAGATAACCACTTCATCTTTAAAATGATATTGGAAGAAATCACAACCCTAAATAGTTTTTAATATTGAATTTTCTTAAAACCTACTTTCGAACAATTTTATTTACTTGTTTTTAAATTTAGAATCGTCACCATTTCAAATCAATCAAACAACCTGTTATATACTAGTAATCATTTGACCTCATAAAATTAATAGATTATATATTAAGTCCTCGTGGGATCGATATTTTTATACTACTTGAACGATACGTGCGCTTGCGTTATACACGTGTGTAAGCACCGGTAAACTGTTTGGTTCCACGGTTCCAATATAATATAAATAATTTTTTTATTTCAAGCTTTTTACTTTATTTTTAATTTAATATAATAAAATTCAAATAAATAAAAAATGTTATTATATTTATTTGGTAATAATATCCCATTATTAATTTTTTAAATAATTTTTATTATTTTTAAAGAAAATAAAAGGGAACCGAAACCGAACGGTTCTGTTTCGATTTGGAACCGAACTGAACCAGTGGCCGGGTCTAGTGCTGACAATGGAAATAGCCCCGAAGATCCAAAAGGCTAGACCGATGCCCATAATGTCCACCAAGGAGGATGCTCAGGAGGTCAACTACCTTCATGATGATGCACGACAAAGCCGAGGTGGATAGGATATTGATGGATCCCGAGAGCACATTGGATATTATCTCTAAGAAAGCCTTGAACGACTTGGGCGTGAAGTGCACCACTTTGATCAGGGACGCGACACCGTTGTATGGGTTTGGGGGAGCAAACGTGGTCCTGCTAGGCTGGGTACAACTGATAATGACTATTGGGACAACTCCTTATACCCGGATTATTATGATGAATTTTACAGTAGTAGATTACTTGAGCAGCTATCAGGTGATCTTAGGGAGACCATTCATGATGAAGTCTATGGCAGCTATATCATGCTACTACCTGAAGTTGAAGTTCCCAACTCGGGAAAGAGTTGGAGTTATTTGTGGGAGCCAGATGGTAGCAAGGAGTTGTTTTGCTACCATTTCTAAAGAAACTTTGTGTATTGAAGAGATATGAGCGAAAGATGAAAGAAAGAGAAATATGAGATGGTGGGAAAACCCGGATTATATAAAGGCCACTAACTATCCCAGGCGAGGAATGTGGTGTCGTTGCAAAAAAGGATGTACCAGAAGTAGAGTCAGCAGATCCACGACCTGAAGAACCAGCACAGCTAGGGACAGGAGATGAGCTGAAGCTGATGGAGTTTTTTGGTCGCAGGAAGAAAATAAAAGTTGAGGCAGGGTTGGAGCCAAATTTAAGGAAACGATTACTGGATTTTCTAAACGAGTATGCGAATGTCTTCTCATAGGACCACATAGAAATGGTTGGGATTGACCCCAAGTTCATCAGTTATCGCTTGGCAATTGATCGAGATCACAAATCGGTGAAGTAGAAGATGAGGATTTTCAACCAAGAGCGATACGGGGAAATTCAGACCGAGGTTGAAAAAATACTTAAGGCCGGATTTATTATGGAGGTCAAATACCCGGAGTGGGTGTCAAATGTGGTCTTAGTGAAGAAGACTAATAGAAAATGGAGGATGTGTGTGGATTTTTCGGACTTGAACAAGGCATGCCCGAATAATAGCGTCTCACTCCATAAGGTAGACCAACTGGTGGACTCGACTGCATTCCATGAGCTACTCAGTTTTATTGATGCCTTTTTAGGATATAACCATGTCAGGATGCATCCCGATGATGAAGAAACGATGGCCTTCATCACGACCAAAAGCCGTATTGTTATAAAGTAATGCCCTTTGGACTAAAGAATGTTGGGGCTACTTATCAGAGATTGGTGAATAAGGTCTTCAAGCCACTCATCGACAAGACCATCCAGGTCTATGTTGATGACATGATTACAATGACTGCCGAACCCGATGACCATCTGGATGACCTTCGGGGGATGTTTGAGCTGCTGAGGAAGCACAATATGAGGCTTAATCCAGATAAGTGCACCTTCGAGGCATATTCGGGGAAGTTTTTGGGATATATGGTCAGTGCATGGGCCATCGAGGCAAACCCACATAAGATCAAGGTAGTTTTGGACCTAAAACCTCTGAGGATGGTCAAAGAAGTGCATAGTTTAATAGGTCGGATGGCGGCACTAAACTGGTTCATCTCTAAAGCCACTGATAAATCACATGTCTTCTTTCAACTGATCAAAAAGGCCAAGAAAGAAGTCAGTTGGACGAGTGAGTGCGAGGATGCTTTCTAACAACTCAAATAATACCTGGACCAACCTCTACTGTTGGCAAAGCCGATCCCGAGTGAGATTTTGTTCTTATACTTAGTTGTTTCTAAATATGTTGTAAGCTCGGTATTAGTACATAAAGTATAAAAAATTCAAAAGCCAGTGTACTATACTAGTAAGACCCTTTTGGATGTGGAAACTCGGTATTTGGACAATGAACTGGTAGCCTTATCTCTGGTCATCGTAGCAAGGAAGTTGCGACCCTATTTCCAAGCCCACCCCATTGGGGTATATACCAACCACCCACTGAGGGAGATTTTGCATAAGTCAGAGACATCAGATCGTCTAGTGAAGTGGTCTGTGGAACTCAGTGAGTATGATATATCCTACCTGCCTAAGGTGTCAATCAAGGGGCAGACATTGGCAGATTTTATCGCGGAATTCACCGGCCCTCAGGTTGTGATAATGGGGGAAACAAAATGGGAGCTATTCGTTGACGGTTCAGTCAGCGCATAAGGAGGTGGAGCTGGGGTGATCCTCAAAAGTAGTGAAGGGGATGAGTTGGGTTATGCCCTGAGATTTGCCTTTGAAGCAACCAATAATGAGGCTGAATATGAAGCAATTTTGGCTGGATTGAGGCTATGTGAGGCAATTGGATTTAGAGATGTGGTGGTAAAAAGTGATTCCTAGTTTACTGTTAAACAGGTGAATGGTGAGTTCCAAATAAGGGAGCCAAACATGATAGCTTATTATGCCGATGCGAAGGTACTTGTCGAAAGTATGGGGAATGTGAAGTTCGAACAGATCAGACGAGAGATTAACCAGCAGACAGACTCGTTAGCTCAGCTTGCATCCTCCATCAAGTCAAAAATTACTCGAACCATTCTGTTGGGAACTTGCAATCAAAAAGTGTGGGGATACCATATGTTATGGAGGTATAGATCGAAGGGGGACTATCCTAGATTGATCCAATCAAGAAGTACTTAGAAACAAGGGACGTACCAGAGGAGAAGAAAGAGGCAAGAAGACTGAAGTACCGATGCGTCAAATTTTGTTTGATAAATGGAGTACTATACCGAATGGGGTACACGACACCGTACTTCAAATGTCTGGGGCCCGAAGAGGCTAATTATGTACTTAGAGAAATCCATGAGGGAATTTGTGGAAGCCACGATGGAGGTCAGTCAATCGCCCACAAGGTGCTTAGACAAGGCTTCTTCTAGCCTACAATGCATCTGGAGTCAACAGGTCGGGTACCTATCATCTGAAGCAGTTGGACGGCACCCGACTCAAAAAGCCTTGGAATGCTAAGATGTTGAGGAAATATTTTCAATAGAGTCTCCATTGGAATGACCCTCAAAAAGTTTGTTTTGGTTCTCAACTAACGAAACAAATTCACTACTTGTGGGAGGTTTGTTCAATGAGTAATTTTTCCCGAATTATCCCTGAAACGAAAAACAGCCGTCAACACATTGTAATTTATTAATTTTACTAATATTACGATTAGAAATCTATCGACATCAGTTTTGAACAGCGTATACAGCTATGTGGTTGGCAATTTTTTTTTTCTGGACATGATTTATGATATTTTTTTATCTCAATTTAAAAATGGGATTGTAAAAAAAGGTCTTGAAATTTTTAACGGGGAAAAATCTTAATGGGATTGGACGGAATTTAATAGGACGAAAAAAATTTTATCATTAAAAAATTGAAGGGATGAGACCAGAATGTTTTTTATTTTATTTTATTTTATAAATAAAACGGGATCGAGATTAACAAATCTCATCTCGTTGAATTGCCAACCCTATATACAGCTGCAATGAGTTTAAGCCTGAATATTAATTTCATAAATCAAAGAAATTTACTCCATGAATAACTGGGAAACCCATTAACCAATAGTGAGAAATGAACCAGTTAACCACACATGCTCACAAGCCAGCTTAATTTAATAAGACTATTTATTTCAAATTTAATTTATTCCTAGCATGATGCTCTGATGAAGAAATAACTTGGGAAAAAAAATACGGTTTAGTAATTAATTTAACATAAGCATTTGAGCTGATATAACTTAAACTCATTCAGAAAATAAAGAAATCCAAAGTTGGAAAAACATATATATGCTATGTTAGTTTTTATTTGTTTATAAGATCTTCCCTTTTATAAGAACTTTTCTCAGTTTTTAGAAATTAATCTGGCTCAAGTTTGAATTAACGACCGTGTACGATTGAATTTTAATTATGGTTTTATTTCAATTTAATAATCATCCGTTACTATTGAGGATTTAAAATTATATACCAATTAATAAGGAATTCGTGATGATTTTTCATCATGAATAAAAAATTTAGTTATGGATTCATGATTATTTTTCATTCTGAATCTCGATTTTTATCTAAAAAATTCTTGATCAGAATTCGGGATCTTGAACCAAATGGTCCATGATTCATGAACATTTTTTGTCCATGTTCAAAAATCAATACAAAATTTGAGATAATTTTTTCGTCTCAAATTTATAATTAGAACAAGATAAAAATTAGCAAATTTTGACCTATCCCAACCAAATCATATCTAATTACCACCTTGTATTTAATTTGCTCCATAATTTTGGCCTTTCCTAATCATATAGAAAGTAAGATATTATTATCCCTAAAGGATAGTCTAGTTGACTTAACACTTGCGGTGGAAGCAAGAGGTCCCATGTTAAGTCTTAAGAAATACATTTAATTTAAATTTGGGTGCGATGAGAGTGTATTATTTAAGGAAGAAATTTAGACATTCTTTAATTTTTTTTAAAAAGAAAGAGAGAAAGAAAGCAAATTATTGAAGTTGTGCACGTGTGAGAGGGAAAGTTTTAGGCTCTCTCGTGCGTGAAAGTGAAGTAACAAACACTAAGGTTAAACCGATTTTTTACATGATTCCGTAATTTAGAGCCGGTCACGGTTTCGATTTGGAATCGAAACCGAACCAGATAAAATCATAAGGTTACGGTTTCATCCGATTTCGGTTCCAAAATCGAAACCAAACCGAAATTCATTTCAATTCGGTTATGGTTCCACATAATTTGGAACCATAACCTTAAGGTCCGGTCCGATTTTGGTTCGGTTCGGTTTGGAACGGGAACCAAACCAATTTTTTTCCCCCGAAAAATAAAGGATCAAATAGGAACTGAATCGATTTTTCCGATTCGGTCATGTTCTATGGTTCCAAAAAGCTAGAATCGTTGAACCGGATGGTTCAATTCTGTTCTGGAATCGAATCGTGGTCAGGTATAATACGAATCATGAAAAAAATCGGTTTATATGTAAGCAGTGGCAGAGCCATATATAAGTTAAAGGGGATAACCGCCCCATTCAATCCAAATTTTTATTATTAATATGTATCTCGTAAATTAATCAAAAGTGTTGTTTAATAATGAGATAATTTTTCTTTGTCTTCGCTAAAATAAAAAAGTATTAATATTTTTTATGAAAATCAAATTTTGTCACTATTGAATCAATTTTCGGACTATGTCACTGCACGTGAAGGAGAATATTGAAAACAATATCTCACGTCAGCAGAGAAATGATCTTGGTCTAAGCATAAGGCAACACTAAACTTCTTATTTTGCAATATGGTTATTACATTACTACTAGACTTATTGAAAAATAATAATTAGGTATTGTGAATTTTAAAATATTATATTTTATTACTAAATTTTTGATAAAATATCATTTTACAACTAAACTTTTGGTAAAATATCATTTTACCATTAAACTTTTGGTAAAATATTATTTTACTACTAAAGTTATACAAAATCTAATATTTTATTACTTTTCGTTCAACTAAAATTTTTATGGAAAATAATAAATATTATTTTTCCATAAATTTGAATCCCAATTCCTGATTAGGATTTAGGTTTATGTATCTATCAATATAAAATTCTGGATGACTTTTCGTCCCTAAAAAAATGGACTCGGGATTACTTTTCATCTTGAATCCTAATGTTTTGCCTAAAAAATTATTGGTCAGGATTTGAGATCTTGAATCAAATGGTTCATGATTCATGAAGATTTTTCGTCCCTATTCAAAAACCATTACGAAATTTGAGATAATTTTTCGTCTCATATTCATAATCAAAATATGATTAGAATTGACAAATCTCGACCCATCCCAACTGATTATCATATCTAATTACCACCTTGTATTTATTTTATTCCAAAATTTTGGGCTTTTCTAATCATATAGAAAACAAAATATTGAAGTTGTGCACGTGTGAGAGGGAAAGTTTTAGGCTCTCTGGTGCGTGTAACTGAAGTCACAAACCCTAAAGTAAATTTTAGCTAGAATGAAACATTGTAATTTTCAAGGTGGTAAAATGAGTCCCTAAGGTCGTGGTTTGATGGTATGAGGTTTAAAATCTCACATTGAGATCATGAGTTCGAATCCAGGAAGTGTATTTCTTATAATAGTCTGGGACAGCTGAGGATTTTACATGCTCCAATTAAGCTCGTAATAGGTGGTTTGTCGGAGGAATTTCCAATCATTCCAAAAAAAATGTAAAAGCTACTTGCCCTAGTCTCCTTCTCTAAGAAACTCACTAAATCATAATGAAATTAAAGTGCTAAAAGACAGAGAAACGTGTTTTTTTTTTTTTTACTTCAATTAGAAAATTATACTTCGTTGTTAAACAACTGGGAAATTTTCTCAACAAAAAAAATAAAAATAATAATAATAATAATAATAATAATAACCGACAAGTTTCTCTCAAATGCTAAAACTATAACAAAAATGATAGCTGGACAAAAATCACATAAAATATAATACAAAATTATTAAAAGATAAATAAAATTATTCATTTTTTTAAAAATATATTTGTGTACCTTTCATTGCTCGAACTTTAATCCCTCAACATGTGTCCAGTTAATCTCAGCTCTGTTTGCATTTTGTGTGGACATGTAAATGTAATTATCGAGAGGGCTCGTATTTCACTTGGATCAAATGAGTACCTATATAGATCACTTATTCTTGAAATTCATCAACTTAACTTAAGTTAAAATCTAATTTTTGGGTTGAGATCATGTGATATGGATTAGACAGAAGATCAATAGATATAAGTATTGGCAGAGCTAGCAAGGATAATCATTTTTACTTAATCCGAAAATTTATTAATATATATTCTATAAATTAATGAAAATTATAGTGTGTTAAAGAAATAATTTTCTTTTGCCTAGCTAAAATGTAGTGTATCTACCATTTTCTTTTATGAAAAATCAATATTTACCCATATTAAATCAATTTTCTGACCATACCACTGCACGTGAAGGGGAAAGTTGATAAACTTATCTCACATCAACAAAGAAGTTATCTTGATCCAAGTATAAGACAATCATAAACTCTCAAACTAACTTTTGAATTGAGTTAAGCGCATAAATTTTAATATTTATTATTTTACAATAAGGTTATTTACATTACCACTAAATTATGAAAAAAAATAATAATTGGATATTGCTAATTTTAAAATATTATATTTTACTGCTAAATTTATGATAAAATATTATTTTACTACCAAAGTTATACAAAATCTAATATTTTACTAGTTTAATGTTAATTAATTTTGTTAACATTTTAACATTCAACTAAATTTTTGATAATTAAGTAGTTATTCTAACTTCCTATTAGAGAGAATTCAAAGAGTGTCAACATGGCACCCAACCTTTGACTTGTTTAGGCAGCCGTGTGACAAAGATTTTGTGAATTTCAGAATAACATAGAATCCTAGTCGCTAATAAGAAAGAAAATCTAAATGCAAATCAAATTAATTTTCTTTATTTCAATTCATTTATATAGACCTAAAGCTCCAACTTATGATGCCACCCCCAATTGGCCGTGTGAATAAAGACTCTTCTCTCATAATGGAGAGAGCCGTCCAACCAGAATTTCGTTATAATAGGATTCAAAATGAAGGAATTAAAACCCTGTATAGAGACCATAATAAAAAGTTTATACTTTGTTTGCTATTGCGATTAAAAAAATGTGATGAAAAAACGGTGTTATATAATCTTATTTTATGATAAAAAATAATTTTGTGTGTTTTTCTTGTATGAAATTTTCTAAATAAATATATATATTTATAGGGTGTTTATTAGGAGACATGTCCATTGATATGTGTCATTTGGGAAAGACACAAAATTGAAGGGATATATTCCTAAAGTGAATAGATATAATCATTTAAAGTGAAAGGGTATGCTGGAGGGTCATAATCTTTTAAAGGATTGCAACCTTAAACTAAAGTTACATTTACAAAGACAACACTGCATGTCTATAAACAGACTCTTTTGGGTTCATTTTCATTCAATTCAATTGTCATTTTGTCCTTAGCCATATTTAGAGAGTCTAAGGTCTACATAAAAGAGAGAGTTTGCACCATCTGTCCTAGTTCGTGTTCTTGAAGAAATGAGTACTCATTCTACAAGAAGAAACCAAGAATCCTGGGAGAGTTTTAACCAAAAGAAATCCGTAATGCACCGAGACAGAGCTAATAAGTCCTTAAAGACAGAGGAAAAACTCGACTTGGTTTAAGTTCGTCATCTTCTACATTTCCAGGTTTTTCTAACTCTATGCTTAATGGTTAATTCATTGTTACTTTACTTAATGGTTTTGATTGAATAATGCACAGTGGTAAATAACACACCCCGCCCAACAATTTTAAGAACTTATCAACTTACATGTGTTGTTAACTCTGATTTTTTTTGCATGTCTTATTCTTCATTTCTCTAGAAAATGTATTATGTACATGAACAATATGTAAGGGTGTTCGAACGCCCGATGAACGTGTAAGAAAAAATCATGTATTCTGCATTGTCATTCGAATGTTGTGACGAACGTCACACGAACGCAAACTCTCTGAAAAGGTTCATTCGAACGCGTTATCAAATGTCACACGAACATGAACTCTCTGGAAAGATTCGTTCGAACGGTTGAACAAATATGACACTAACGCAAGTCACATTTGGGGAATTTTCAGATTTGAATTAATTTTGGTAAAACATCATACATAATTTAGTTTGCATAAATTGAGAGATTTAGATCAATCTAGTACCTAGTTATATATCATATATTATACACATAATTTGATTTAAAAAATTTGGTAATATAAACATAAGTTGAATATATTATTATGTACTTAATTACAGTGGTGTCATTTGATTTCTGATATGATACGTACATCCAAGACCAACGTCAAAAATGGGTCTCAATATATTTCAAAACTTTAATTTGAGCATCACAGAGTTAGGACAGATTGTCATTATCCCATATAATGTTTGGTATAAGTTTTTATTTCCTATACTTGCACTACCATTTTACTTTTAATTGGTTTCTTTTAAGATTTATTATTTATGTAGCTACCATTGTGTGTTAATCGCAATTGACATGGCGAGCCGCACAATTTATTATATTGATTCATTGGAAAATACTCTTGATGTTGAGTTGAATCGGTTGAGTTGAATTTATTATCATTTTTTATTTTATTATTTCTTTCTTATTTCTTGATTAGTTGGAAAATAATTCATATATCTGTCATACGCTTTGTGTTGCTTGTAGTGGGATTATAGTATACTAATGTTTGAATAATGATACAAAGTCTAGTGCTATTCAATGGGTCTCTGTGAAAGTATAAATAAAAACTAATGTTTTTAATTTTTTTCAATTAATTATGTGAACTCATCTAATTTATTTTTTAGGTAGTGCCTGCAACAACTTAACAGCTTTGAGTGTGGCTATTATATCATGAAATATATACAAGACATTGTTACAAATATCAACATTCTTTAAAATTATGTAAAATTTTAAAAATACTTTAAAATACAAAATAATTATTTTTTTATGAATAACTTGTGTTCAATGGTTAATTTTAGTTCAAGTGAATTGATGACTACACCAACGATGATTTTTTCAAGACTTCGTGATCAATGAGCTACATATGTTGCCAAGTTAATAATAGCCTATAACTATCAAATAATTTTTTTATATTATAATGTATGCATAACATTATTACAATAGTTGTCTTCAAGAATACCAAAAGTATTCTTTTTGGTAGTATAGTTTCATCTTGAGTGTTTACTACGTGTACAATAATATAGCTGATAATATTTGATATTATAATTATCAATTAAAATAATTAAGTGTTATTGGATAACATTAATTATTTATTTTGACCTAATTGGATTAATCCAAAATTACACAAGGGTTTTGTTGTAATTTCATAAATATCTCTACCATTGAAGGATATTTTGATAATTATAAAATATATAATAATATGTGTATTTGGTTTGATTTAATTGGATTAAATCTAAGTGACAGACAATTAATTAATCAATTGGTTAAACTTTATCTAGATTTAATAAATTAAAGTGGTAGACAGTGAACAAATCAATTGGTTAAACATTTTCTAGATTTAATTGGATTAAATCAAAGTGACAGACAAAGGTGATTAGTCACACCTAATTATGCATATTTGGGCAATTTGGATTAAGCCCACATAAAAGTTGATTAAAACTTTTATTAATTAAAAATTATATAAGCTTCACTATAAAATGCAAGCTTGAGCAAGTTTTTAATTAAGCAAGCATTGAGGCAAAATATAATAAAAATTAGTCTAAAGAAGTGTTTAAATAAGCTCTGAAAGTTTTCTACATTTTTCAACAAAGATGAGAAGATTAGATCTTTTGTTCAAGCTTACTAAGTAAGTTTGACATTTTGTACTAAGCTATGTTTTTGTATTTGATACATAATAATATAGTTTAAAGTTGAAATTAGGCTAATAAATTTGTGTATTGATGCTTTAGAAGCGTAAATACAATATTCTTGTAATTGGGTCAAAAATATTCATATTGGACATGAACATAAAATTAGAATTTGGAACTCTAAATGAAAGTTTAAGGCTATGGCTACCATTTTAAAATCATTTGACCACCTTTAAGTGACCTAGAATTTTTCAAGAGTCACTTTATTATGACTAATTTGATTTGTGTTTTGAATTCAAAATTTACGGATGTGCGTATTTAGAATAAATTTATATTTTTGTAAAAAAAATTTTGATATTTTGAAAAAATATGATTTTATTCTATAACATGTGTTGATATTGGTTTTGATGTTAAAAATTAATTTTAGTTGTTTGAAAGTGTTCATGAATGTTGCAAGTAATTAGGGTAAAACACTTTATTTCCATCAGCTCTCTCGAAAGAGAGCTGATGAAAAGAATGAAAGTAATTTTTTTTTTAAAAATAAATTGTGTGCTAAATATGCACAGTATGCATGCACACTGTAGCACGCGTCGTGCACGCACGTTGAAATTTAATTTTTCTCGTTTTTGAGTTTTTGAACTCTGATTCAGCCCCGATCTTTTCGTATACACTCGTAATGAAATATAATATTCCATTAAATTATTTTAAAATACATTCATACTTGATCTCCATGAATTAGACCCATTTCCGCTGCACGGGGCACCGATCCGACCTTAGGGATCCCACAACCACCCAACACCCACCATTATATTCAAGCCCAAAAATGGCGAGAATAGCAGGCCAATGATCGCATAATCAATCCTAAAACTATTCTCTTATACCGGACACCCATTATTTCAGTTCCTCCACATCCCAGATAAAAATTCTCAAATACATAAATACTAAACACATTCACAAAGCCAAATCCATTCTTAACGAACATGCCACATACAAAATTGTCAGAACTATAAGAAAGAGAATTATCTGACGAAAATTGAGCAAAGACAAATATCCCGGAAATTGAGCCCCGTAGAGCAGATTACAGAGGATATAGCAAAGATGAAGCCGGAATCATCGAGCTAGATGGAGCCACTGTGAATTGAGAAGGAGCGCACCCATCATTCGGGTAGTTTCGGGGATATACCTAGTGCTAGCAAGAGGACTCCCCGGGGTTGTGTTTGTTGGTGGTTTAGTGTTATTAAACATAAAATTAACATGCTTTAAACAATCAAAACACAGAACACAAACTAAATCTACACTAACATGCAAAACCCTAAAACTTTGAAAACCAGAAAAACCTGATAAACAACGTCCAAGTCGAGATGATTCTATGTCCTTAAGAACTTATTAGCCTCTGTCACGGTGCTCTACGGATGCAATGTGGATAACGTTCTCCCATGAATCCTTGGATTCCTCTTGTTCAATGGGGCACTCCTTAACAAGTGTTTGAACTTGGAATATGGTGGAACTCTCTCTTACAAAACAATGAAAATGTGACTCACAAAATTTGGATTTCCTTCAGATGTTGAGAATGAACATGGATCATTCCTTATAAAGGCATGGAATGGTGCCTTAAGGACACCCTTTGGGTTGGGGTGCAACCTTCCAAAAGGTTGTACCCCTTCCATGCTTCTCAATTGGAGGACATGTCCCTATAGGGTACTGATAAGTGTGGTTTATACCCACTTATTCCGACATCCTTAGCCTATTATTTTGTTATGGTTCGAGTCATTTAGTGTCATTTATAGTTTATTTTATGTCTTATTTGTAGGAAGCATTAGAACATGAAGAATAGACCAATTACGCGTGTTTCGGGACCTATTGGAAGCATCGGACTCAAGAACAGGCAAATACCAGCATCAGATGCGCACTGAATTTAAAAAATCCAGAAAGCGTTATGAGACCCATAATATATCAATTTGCATTGACTCAAAGAGATCTATGCGTTTCATACAAAATCCAGGGGCTTTGGCGCCGCGGCGCCCCGCGCTCACCAGAAACAAGATTTTAGGGTTTTTTAGATGTTTAATAACCCCAAGACTTTATTATAAATAGATTAGTTCGTCCAAAACTCAAAGGGGAGGCTAATATACAGCACAAAACACCAAAATACATATGTTAGAGAGATCCAAGGATGAGGATTGAAGAGCGACAAGAGGAGACGAAGGCGGTAACGTCCGAAGAGGAAGAGATTCAATTCGGGTTTTATCTTCTTGTTTCTTTCTTAGAACTCTAATGATTTCAATTAGATTCATGACCTTATTATCATTGTTTTTATCTATTGTCATGAACTAAACTCCTTAATTTTGGAGAATGATGTAACTGATGCTTGAACCTTTGTTTTAATTGTTAATTTTGTTATGAAGTTTTATTCAGTTTATTTATATTCTCTTGAGTTTAATGTTTTGTGTTTGCTGGCCACAAATATGATGATATATGTTTAGAATCTATCACTCGAGAGATGAGATTTTGAATAGATCTAGAGAATATAACTTATGAGTTTTATAGAGTTCAAGAAAATATATAAGTTCCTTTGAAGTCGTTAATATAGAATCACAAAGCGTAATGAGTTGTTAACTACTAGATTTTTATAGAGATATCGAAGTCTATAGTTGATGATATTTTCACTGATGCTCGATAGAGGGAGTGGATATTTTCGGAATCTTGACTTATAAATAATATAACTGAACAATGATTAATTGACATGGCAAATACATATGTGACAGCTAGGTGAAATCAGGATCTAGAATCTCTATCGTATTAGTCCCTCATATATAATTATTTTTATATTTATTTATTAAAATCTTTATTATTTGTTTTCTAAATAAAGTTAGGATTATCAATTGTAGTATTTAGTGCGAGTTAACGCAATCCCTGTGGGTTCGACACTCTAAACTCATTTATACTAAAACTTGACATCGTACACTTGCGGTACGATATAAAATATCACAATAAGTTTTTGGCGCCGTTGTCGGGGATTGTTTGTTTAATCCACATTAATACTATTACCAAGTAATCTTGACTTTAATTTAGATTTAGATTTTTATTTTTATTTTATTTTGTTTGCGTCTGGCTGAAGACATTAACTTAGCGCTAGCGGGGAGGCACCCTTGCATTTGTTTTATTATTATTTTCTTTATTTTATTTTTTTTATTGTGTGTTATTTATTCGTTTGCATGTCATTTACGCAGGTAGCATGAAATACACAAAACTCGCGCAACCAAATTATGATTAGTAGGTGCCTGATCAACTCCATGCACGGTAGTGTTGTTCCTTAATTTTGCTTCTTTATATTTATCTTACATTGAGGGCAATGCGAGTTTTAAGTTTGGGGGTGTGTGCATGTAGTGATAGTTCATGCTAGTTTATTTTTTAAAAAAAAATTAAATAAAAAGAACAAAAAAATTATTTTTATTCCTTAATAGTAAAGCATAAATCTAATGATGAAATTGTTTGCTTTTGATGAAATTTTAGAAACGATAAGTTCCAATTGATTTTTATCTAATGCCTTGAGTAGATGATCTAGGTTAGACTCGTAAGCACTTAATAAAAGGTTTTTAGCAGTAAGTGTTAAACAATTATGACCCATAGCGTCACTATTTGTAAAAGACATTGTGGTTTTTATACAAATTAACTATGTAGCAATGGAAATTACATTTTATCATTTTGAAATTTGATTACTTAAATATATAAATGATAAAAGTCCTTATGATTAGTTCCGGATTATAAGATATGAGACAGTATCAATCCATAACGGTTTAATCATTAAATATCCCTAGTCGTAGTATTATTGAGACTAGACATCGATAATGCGGAATAGACTAGTATTGCACTTGTGCGTGTTATGGAAGCGTAACGATATAGTTCTCATATATTTAAGTATTGGTGTAGACACTGCATTTTTGCATCTAAGTCCCGATGATGAGCCTCGTGCGGAGGCACTACCTCTTACGCCGCGGAAGTCGCGGGAAACAGACATCAGAAGGGAAAAGTCAAGAATTGATGTTTTGTTGGACTTTATTCGCTCGTTTAGTTTTGGGATTGCTCGTTGGACCTCCGTTTCAAAATCACCCTTGGCCCAAAACCCTATTCTCCCTTACACACTCACCTAGCAAACACTCAGCTCACCACACACATCACACAACTCATCACTCATCACCACACTCACCCCACCTCACAACAGCACACACATCACACAACTCATCACTCACTCACACAGCCCCCATCCAAGTCAAAAGAAACAACACATCACCCCTATTTTCAACAAAGCCACCAACAACCCTTGATTCACGCCCAACAAAAGCCACCAATTCATGCATAATGAAAGCCACCAATTCATGCATAATGACCTCAACCATCTCCTATAAAAACAACCCAAAATCCTACTATCTTTCGGTTATCATCTCTCTCTAACTCTCATGGCCCCTCTCACACACCCCTTTCACTCAGCTCGCACACACACTCAGCACACACCAAGCCACGACTTACACACACAAACACCCTCTCTCCACTCAGCCCTCACTGCCTCTCGCCTCAAACACCTCAGCCTCACAAAGACACAACTCCTACTGCCCACCATCACGGCCTCACATAGCACACACCTGATCAGTCAACTCTCTCACGCCACTAGCTTCACTCACGCACACACAGCACACTCACATCCATTAATCCCACATCGGTCACACACACTCAGCACTCAGCTCACACCTCACGCACACACCTCACGCCACTAGCTTCACTCACGCACACACAGCACACTCACAACCCTTAATCCCACATCGGTCACACACATTCAGCACTCACCTCACACCTCGCACCTCACACCTCACACACACACCTTACGCACACAGCCCATCATTCATTCACGCACACACAACACATTCACTCCCTTTATCCCACATCGACCAAGAAACCACACACACTCAACACTCACCTCACACCTCACTTACTCACGCACTCACTAGCACACCTAGCACATAGACAACACAAGACCTTCCTCTCCTCACTAGCATTCACGCCACTGCAACCCTCATACAAGTCCCTGCCTTACGTACCACAGTCGCTGAAACCAACCCATGTACTGCCTTCAAATCCCCACTGAAACCAGCCCCAACATCACCGAAAATCCCCACTGGAACCAGTCCCTATCCACGCCTAAACACATCAGCAACCAGCCCTTGATTCACACTGAAATACCCCTGAACAGCATCCCAGTAAACTGCCTTGCAACCACCGAAAATAACAGCCCAATAACCAGCCCCACTCACGCCCCTAAGTAACCACCGAAAATACCCCCTAAAAACAGTAAGCCTAATTCGTGACCAGAAATCGCAGCGAAACGGAGTAAAAAATAGTGGCCCAAATAGCGAAACAGCGAAGGAAAACGTTGAACCAGTGAACCAGAGGAGTTGCGGAGCATCAACCCTTCCGACGGCCGTGTAACTCACTTCCGACAGACGACAAAAGTGGTTAGACCTGAGGGCACCCTTTTTATTTATTATCCTTTATTTTTTATTTATTTTACTACTTTATTTCGCATGAGTATTATGGATTGGTGCATGATGTGATTTCCGGATGAACAGAATATGTATTCTCTCTTGCGGTATATCAGATGGAAACCCAGACATAAATTCCATAGCCGAATCTGAATGGACGGTATTGCGGTTTGCACTCGGGATACAATGCCATGTACCACTTGAGAGAAACACGTATTTCGTTTCGTCCAATCTTGTATTCGAGCATGATTAGGTTGCTAGTATGTTATTTATTCCTTAAGCATGATTTAGCCATTAGTACGTTGTTTCTTTACGCATGTTATAGTTATTTTCTTTCACAAAAGGAATTTAATTTACGTTTATGTTTAGGATGTTATTTATTCTTTGTATTTGATAATTCAACATGCTCATTGTGTGATATCGTATGTTTTCCGTTATGATAACTAACTTTTAAAGCATGCAAACTTAGATTTAAGCCGTATACGAATTTAGGTATAGGTTACCTTTTTTTTTTGCAAATGTATGTTGAGTAGACTTGGTTAAGATTGCACAAATCCATTCATTACAAGTGACATAAGTAAGGGACCATTCTGAACCCAACGGTTTGAGGTTTTCCCTTGCGAGGGGTGAGTGCGGCCTTAAATCATTTTCCCAGTTCACACCGGGTGGCGACTCCATTTTATTTCTCCGGTTTAGTCCCCCGCGGGCTACTCCGTACTCCCAACTAGGCCGCGAGCCTAGAACAGCGTCGCCAATTTCTGTGTCCTACAGTCTGGCAACTCCACTGGGGATAGAGAATCGGCCCTGAAATAATGTCTTGTAATGTTTGTGATTTGTGCTTTAATTAACCATGTCTACTGTGGGTTTAGGGAGTTTAATCAAAGGCAATTATTAAGGCTAGGTGATGGTTTGGTGTCTTCCTTCATTCACTACCTTTCTATAAGGAAAAGCTGTGAAGACATCTAGATAATCATTACCCGTAGCTCACTGTGACAGACTAATTTGGAGGACATGTTGTTTATTCCTGTCACCAAGGCGATAAGAGCCTAAGAGGCTTGGGTATTTAAGAGAGTTCGCTTCACCCTCCCTCTGGGGAATATATAATAGGAAATCCATTTGACAGTTAGTCATATATCGTAACTCGTTGGCACATACCGTAAGGTATAAAAAAAAGGTGCGCTCACTTGGTCATTTGAACCTTTGAGTGGGGAGTCCCAGTTGTGAACAATCCTTCGTCAGCGAGAGCCTTTGTTTACACTCCTGAAACCTACATGTGAACCATAGTTATATGACCAGTAGAAATTATTTCTTTATGCTTGTGTTTAGGACCATCATCATTTGGATTCTATTGGACCTTTTGTCAAGAGTTATGAACTTGTTGGGCCATTTAAACTGGGACAAGTTCGTGTCCTTTGACAATTGGACCAAAAGCTTCTAAAATGCCAATGGGCCATTGTGTGTTCAGGCCTCTTATTATTTGAAGTTGTTTAGCCATGTTATCGCAAAGGTATAAACTTGTTGGGCCTTTTCAACTGGGACAAGTTTGCACCGTGCAATAGTATGATTAAATGCTTTAAAATAATGATAGGCCAATTAATGTAAAAATCTTAATGATCTTGTATATTTCATGCATTACACACATACATACTAACGTGCAGTTTGAAAAGACACCATAGATTCCTGTTGGGTTAGGGAAAATGGAGAACTATACAAAAGACAGGCAAATGGCATTCAGTTGAAGTGTTTAAGAAAAAAAAAAGGCAACGAAAGCAATACTGCTGGTGAGATACAGTCCATGCGGGTATTAGTAGAAGTAGAGTTGCCAGAGCAAGAATGGGCCTCACAGAGGTTTGAACAGTTAGCACTGCTGGATGAGAAGAGGATGAAGTCCTTGCATCACATGCAGATATACCAGAAAAGGTTGGCTCGAGCATTCAACAAGAAGATGCGTCCTACCAAGATCAGAAAGGGTGATTTGGTGCTTAAGCATTCGAGGCCGTCGACAACAGACCCGAGAGGGAAGTTCAGACCAAACTGGGAAGGACCCTATATCGTCTAGAAAGTGATGGGAAATGGGGCAGTGAAACTGTTAGACTTGGAAGGGAATGAGTTCACCGAGCCGATCAATGTGGACAGATTGAAGCAGTACTTTGCTTGAGGAAGAGACGACATAGCAGTCACCAAGGGAATTGGCGGAGGACCTAACCCAACGGGATATGAAACACATCCATGCATGCATACATGTAACGTACTTGCAAATCTTGTGTTTATTTTGTGTTTGCAGGTTTCAAACAGAAGAGAAGAACCAGCAGGAGGAAACACATGGCGCCAAAGAGCGTAATGAGGGTCTCACCCATCAAGAACAGAGAGTACCTCCACACATGTATATGTATACATTACATGCACACGTCTTTATTCTTTTGTTTTATATTCGCAGGTTTCAACGAAGAAAAAAGGGAAAGCGGCAAAGGCAAGCCAATTAGAAGCATCAACAACACGGTGTCATCTATTTCAGAAACACGTTAGTTTAAGGGATGCGTCCCAGGGTCGAGGCCCACATTAGTGTCAGTTTTGGGGATGCGTCCTAGGGGGCGAAGCCCACATTATCAGCAGTTGAAAGGAAGAATTCCATGGAGTCAGTGAGTGAAAAAAAAAAGTAAGAGAGAAGTCTTTGATAGTTAAGCATATGTCCGGTGATGACATTGTTTGCTGTAGGGAGAAACCTCAGAAATGATAAGTGCGAGACGTGCTCTCGTCCGGTATTCTGAATGGATTGATCTCAGTTAGACTCACGAGCACTTGATTACGGGATCTCAACAGTAGAAGCCTGAGTGGTTGGCATGTGACTAGTAGAAGAGATGGTGGATCAGTGAATGACTGTTTGCCTGGGTGTCCACCCTGGTTTACTTATGCTACGATATATGATATGGTTGGAAACAAAGAAAAAGTCTCTACAATGCCAAAAAAAAAAAAAGTCTTTGATAGTTAGACATGCGTCCGATGATGAAATCATTTTCTTTAGGATGAAATCTTAGAAACAATAAACTCTTGATGTGCTTTTATCTGATGTTTTGAATAGTTGATCTATGCTAGACTCGTAAGCACTTCACTATAGGATCTTAGCAGTGGAAGCCTAAGTGGTTGACAAGATGATTAGTTGAAGAGATGGCAGATCAGTGAATGACCATTTGCCTGGATGTCCATCCTGGTTTACTTATGCTGCGATATATGATATGGTTGGAAACAAAGAAAAAGTCTCTGAAAAGAAAAGAAAATAAAAATAGGCCACCTATAACCGATAAGCGTGAAGCTACCCATGGGCGAGTATTAGGACCACCATGAGGAGAAATGCTACCTTAAAGGGTAGATGTGTCGAAAAAAAAAGAAAAGAAAAAGAGACAAAAGAAAAAGAAGAAAACCATATCATATTGAATACGCGGAAGTAATCACAGAGTATGATCAAGACATCTAGGTTGGTTAGACCCACTGACCCAATTCTCCGAGATGAAATCATCGAGTTGGCTTACTTAAGGATTAAGCTGCGAAAGAGCCTCGGCACACACGCACTTTGAGTCTGGTTCAGATCATTTATTCAAAAACTCAGATTTGAGTTGCATTGAGTGTTTTGAAGGTTCTCTGGTTTCATTACTGAGCATTCTTTGAGGACAATGATATGTATAACTATTGAGAATAGTTCATGGCTTATAATATAGCATGTTGATATGGAATGCCCACCATATGGTTCATCTTGACCAAATGCAAATAATGAAAAGCAGAAAGTTAAATCAAGTCTGGAGGCGATCAGTCTACCACCATGTGAATCAGGGATACAACAAGTCGTGAGACCAAAGGAAACTGGGTAATCGCCAGAAAAGAACCAGCAGAAGGAAACTGTAAGCAGGCCCAGGGGGCGACCAAAGACAGTTATAGGCAAAAGACACCGAGTGAACTGGCAGAAGACTTAACCCAACAGAATAGGAAATTCACTCATGCATGCATGCATACACGTAACGCACTTGCATCCTTTTTGTGTTTTGTTTTGTATTAACAGGTTTCAACGAATGAAAAAGAGAAAACGGAAAATGCAAAGCCAACCAGGAGCAGCAATACTGCATCATCAGTTTCGGGAATGAATCCCAGGGTCGAGGCCCACATCAGCAGAGTTTTGGAATGAATCCGGGAATGAATCCCAGGGTCAAGGCCCACATCAGCATAGTTTTGGAATGAATCCCAGGGCCGAGGCCCACATCGTCAGAGTTTTGGAATGAATCCGGGAATGGATCTCAGGGCCGAGACCCACATCAGTCAGAGCTTTAGAATGAATCCGGGAATGATTCCCAAGGCCGAGAACCACACTATCATCAGTTTCGGGAAAGAATCCCGGGGGCGAAGCCCGTATTATCAGTAGTTTTCGGGAATGAATCCCAGATGGCGAAGCCCGTATCATCAGTTTTGGAGATGAGTCCCAGGGTCGAGGCCCACACTATCATCAGTTTCGGGAATGAATCCCAGAGTCGAGACCCATATTCATCACAACACAGTTCGGAAATGAACCATCAGCATCAGTCTTGCCAGGTATGGCACTCTGGGGGCGAGACCCATATCATCATCAATATCAGTCTTGCCGGGTATGGCACTCTGGGGGCAAGGCCCACATCTTTATCAGAATCAGTCTTGCCGGGTATGGCACTCTGGGGGCGAGGCGCACATATTTATCAGAATCAGTCTTGCCGAGTATGGCACTATGGGGGCGAGGCCCACATATTTATCAAAATCAGTCTTGTCGGGTATGGCGCTCTGGGGGCGAGGCCACTTTAGTTCAGAATCAGTCTGGCCGAGTAATGCACTCTGAGGGTGAGACCCACATCAGTATCAGCTTGGGGGCGAGGCCCACAGCATCAATATCGGATTTGGGGATGAGTCACAGGGTCGAGACTCACATCAGCTTCAGTATCAGATTTGGGGGATGAGTCACGGGGCGAGGCCCACATCAGCATCAGTTTCGGGGATGAGTCACAGGGTCGTGACCCACATCATCAGCAGTTTTAGGGATGAGTCCTAGGGTCGAGGCCCATGGCAGTATCGGTTTTGGGGATGAGTCCTAGGGTCGAGGCCCACATCAGCATCAATATCAGTTTCGGGGATGAGTCACAGGGTTGAAGCCCACATCAGTATCATTTTCGGGATGCGTCCCAGGGTCGAGGCCCACATTTTGTCAGCGGTATTGGGATGCGTCCCAGGGTCGAGGCCCCCGTTGTCGGTTGTAGTTCCGGGATGCGTCCCAGTGTCGAGGCCCACTGCATCATTTAGTTATTGGGATGCGTCCCAGGGTCGAGGCCCATTTTTTCAGCGGTATTGGGATACGTCCCAAGGTCGAGGCCTCCGTTGTTGGTTGCAGTTATTGGGATGCATCCCAGGGTCGAGGCCCACTGCATCATTTAGTTATTGGGGGTGAAGCGCACATATTTATCAGAATCAGTCTTGCCGGGTATGGCACTCTGGGGGCGAGGCCCACATATTTATCAGAATCAGTCTTGTCGGGTATGGCGCTCTGGGGGCGAGGCCTACTTTAGTTCAGAATCATTCTAGCCGAGTATGGCACTCTGAGGGCGAGACCCACATCAGTATCAGCTAGGGGGCGAGGCCCACAGCATCAATATCGGATTTGGGGATGAGTCCCAGGGTCGAGACTCACATCAGCGTCAGTATCAGATTTGGGGGATGAGTCCCGGGGCGAGGCCCACACCCGCATCAATTTTGGGGATGAGTCCCATGGTCGTGACCCACATCATCAGCAGTTTTGGGGATGAGTCACAGGGTCGAGGCCCATGGCAGTATCGGTTTCGGGGATGAGTCCTAGGGTCGAGGCCCACATCAGCATCAATATCAGTTTCGGGGATGAGTCACAGGGTTGAAGCCCACATCAGTATCATTTCCGGGATGCGTCCCAGGGTCGATGCCCACATTTTGTCAGCGGTATTGGGATGCGTCCCAAGGTCGAGGCCCCCGTTATCGGTTGCAGTTATTGGGATGCGTCCCAGGGTCGAGGCTCACTGCATCATTTAGTTATTGGGATGCGTCCCAAGGTCGAGGCCCATTTTGTCAGCGGTATTGGGATGCGTCCCAGAGTCGAGGCCCCCGTTGTCGGTTGCAGTCATTGGGATGCGTCCCAGGGTCGAGGCCCACTGCATCATCAACTCAGTTTGAAGCAGCAGGTAAGTCAGGTGGTAGCTGGCAGCTGGCGAGCCAGGTAAGTAAAAATGCATTCCACGAATGGGGCCGATTGTAGACACTGCATTTTTGCATATAAGTCCCGATGATGAGCCTCGTGCGAAGGCACTACCTCTTACACCGCGGAAGTCACGGGAAACAGACATCGGAAGGGAAAAGTCAAGAATTGACGTTTTGTTGGACTTTATTCGCTCGTTTAGTTTTGGGATTGCTCGTTGGACCTCCGTTTCAAAAATCACCCTTGGCCCAAAACCATATTCTCCCTTACACACTCACCTAGCAAACACTCAGCTCACCACATACATCACACAGCTCATCACTCATCACCACACTCGCCTCACCTCACAACAGCACACACATCACACAGCTCATCACTCACTCACACAGCCCCCCCTCCAAGTAAAAATAAACAACACATCACCCCCTATTTTCAACAAAGCCACCAACAACCCTTGATTCACGCCCAAAAAAAGCCACCAATTCATGCATAATGAAAGCCACCAATTCATGCATAATGACCTCGACCCTCTCCTATAAAAACAACCCAAAATCCTACTATCTTTCGGCTGGCATCTCCCTATCTCTCTTGGCTCCTCTCACACACCATCTTCACTCAGCTCGCACACACACTCAGCACACACCAAGTCACGACTTACACACACAAACACCCTCTCTCCACTCAGCCCTCACTGCCTCTCGCCTCAAGCACCTCAGCCTCACAAAGACACGACCCACACTGCCCACCTTCACGGCCTCACATAGCACACACCTTATCATTCAACTCTCCCACGCCACTAGTTTCACTCATGCACACACAGCACACTCACATCCCTTAATCCCACATCGGTCACACACACTCAACACTCACCTCACACCTCACGCACACACCGCACGCCACTAGCTTCACTCACGCACACACAGCACACTCACAACCCTTAATCCCACATCGGTCACACACACTCAGCACTCACCTCACACCTCGCACCTCACACCTCACACACACACCTTACGCACAAAGCCCATCATTCATTCACGCACACACAACACATTCACTCCCTTTATCCCACATCGACCAAGAAACCACACACACTCAGCACTCACCTCACACCTCACTTACTCACGCACTCACTAGCACACCTAGCACATAGACAACACAAGACCTTCCTCTCCTCACTAGCATTCACGCCACTGCAACCCTCACACAAGTCACTGCCTTACGCACCACAGTCGCTGAAACCAACCTCTGTACTGCCTTCAAATCCCCACTGAAACCAGCCCCAACATCATCGAAAATCCCCACTGGAACCAGTCCATATCCACGCCTAAACACATCAGCAACCAGCCCTTGATTCACACTGAAATACCCCTGAACAGCATCCCAGTAAACTGCCTTGCAACCACCGAAATTACCAGCCCCACTCACGCCCCTAACAAGCCACAAAATAGCCCATGAGACAGCCCTTATAACCACCGAAAATACCCCAAAAACAGTAAGCCTAATTCGTGACCAGAAACCGCAGCGAAACGGAGTAAAAAATAGCGGCCCAAACAGCGAAACAACGAAGGAAAACGTTGAACCAGTGAACCAGAGGAGTTGCGGAGCATCAACCCTTCCGACGACCGTGTAACTCACTTCCGACAGACGACAAAAGAGGTTAGACCTGAGGGCACCTCTTTTATTTATTATCATTTATTTTTTATTTATTTTATTACTTTATTTCGCATGAGTATTGTGGATTGGTGCATGATGTGATTTTCGGATGAACAGAATATGTGTTCTCTCTTGCGGTATATCGGATGGAAACCCGGACATAAATTCCATAGCCGAATCCAAATGGACGGTATTGCGGTTTGCACTCGGGATACAATGCCACGTACCACTTGAGAGACACACGTATTTCGTTTCGTCCAATCTTGTATTCGAGCATGATTAGGTTGCTAGTATGTTATTTATTCCTTAAGCATGATTTAGCCATTAGTACGTTGTTTCTTTACGCATGTTATAGTTATTTTCTTTCGTAATAGGAATTTAATTTACGTTTATGTTTCGGATGTTATTTATTCTTTGTATTTGATAATTCAACATGTTCATTGTGTGATATCGTATGTTTACTGTTATGATAACTAACTTTTAAAGTATGCAAACTTAGATTTAAGCCGTATACGAATTTAGGTATAGGTTACCTTTTTTTTTTTTGCAAATGTATGTTGAGTATACTTGGTTAAGATTACACAAATCAGTTCATTACAAGTGACATAAGTAAGGGACCATTCCGAACCCAACGATTTGAGGTCTTCCCTTGCGAGGGGTGAGTGCGGCCTTAAATCATTTTCCCGGTTCACACCGGGTGGCGACTCTATTTTATTTCTCTGATTTAGTCCCCCACGGGCTACTCCAAACTCCCAACTAGGCCGCGAGCCTGTAACGGCGTCACCAATTTTTGTGTCCTACAATTGGATACTTATGTAAGTGTGATAGGAGGTTGTGTTTACCGATGGTACGGAAACAGCTTCGCTCTGAATAGACCCCGCGGAATCCCATTGGTAGTATGACTATGTGTCTATGGGAATCTACATCTGGGTAGGTGTATTTGGTCTTAACTTGAGACTTGCATCGCTAGTACTTGTGACAATTAATACGCTTTAGTTTTGGTCGTCCAGGACTTTAACAGGTTCTGTGTACGCCTCTTCTGGGTTTATTGAGAATCGTAGTGTATTGGGTGTGATGTCAATATGGACGTATCACTTCAGTCATACGGAGATGATGATCACGCAGGGATACAGAACTAGTACTCTAATAGGTTGCAACCATCGGGATAATATAACATGGTCATGATTATCCGATTAAAGAGACTAGTTACTTGTAGTCTGATATATGCTTCGTACGGGGCAGACACTATTCCAGCCTCAGGCCTTGCATGTGACATCAGATACTGGATCACAATACGCAATACTTAGTATATTACGTCTGTTATAGATTATATATTCCTTAAAGAATATTTCTGGAGAATTGGGTAGGCACGGTGCTTTGCTAGAAGCCAATCATGTCTCGTAAATCGGTAAAAATATAGTACAAGGTACGTACATGTTCGGATAGTCCGACGACCGGATTTACTGCCAACATATCCAGAGATCTCTTGGGTCGCTTCCCGAAGATTCACCAATGACGTATGATTCGAGCATAATTAATCTGGGATTAATTACGGAGAGATTTTATCTAGTATAAAATACTATTTGAAGAGAGAGAACTATTAATTCAGAATTAATCGATAAAATAATATATTCGATATATTATACGAAATTAGATTTCGACACGGAATTAAAATTGGATTTTAATTCGGGCAAATGAATTAATTTAGAATTAATTCACGAGCGACGTGAATAGTAATTTTTCTTGGCATAATTATTTAATTAAATTTGATTTAATTACGTCGCAACGGAAAATTCGTTAATTCGAAATTAGTGCACCCGAGCCCGGGATGTGTTGCGGGCCCACTCGGATTTTGAATCAAGTGGGGCCCATAAGTCACATCACAACTCACATCACCTAGTCACTTTATGTTGATGGGTTTTGGTGGGTTGGTGATAACTTGTCCAACACACCAAATTTGTGTAAGAATTGAATGATTAATATCAAATATTTGGTATATCATTTATTTGATTTTTGAAATCAAAACACAAGTCAACACACTCATTTCTCACTCTCTCATTCACGGTTTCAACAAGAAAATCACTATCCCTCTCTTTTGCTCTCAATTGCCGAGAGTTGCAAGGAAAAGATAGAAGTTTTTGTTGCAAAAATTTCTAAGTGCTAGCACACTCAAGGAATCATCCAAGGTGATAGGGAAACCATCCCAAAAGCTTGGAATCAAAGATCAAGGCTTGGAGCTTGAAGATCAACATTTAAAGAAGAAGCTTAGAGACTTCTCAAAGGACCCTGGCCGAAACTTCAACAAGGATTTTTGTATTTGACGCATCCTAAATCCGCTCTTCGTAAGTATGATTCCGCCATACTTTACTTTTGAATTCACATTATTTCATTACTTATATTGATCTTGGATTGTCTTAGAGACCAACAATTGTATCATGAGCCTTGAATAAGCATGAAATTGAACTTAGGGTTTATATACTAAAATTTGGGTAAATTTGATTTGAGCATGATTTGACCAATTGTTTGCTTGAGTATGCTTGTGTGTTAATAACTTGGAGTTATACATTATCAATTTGAAGAAAATTTAATTGGATTAATTTTCCCCAATTTTTTGCATGATGGCCGAATGCTATATGCCCTAAAGTCATAGTATTTTTTTGTTCTTTTGATAATTGGATGAGTTTAAAGACTTGGGATAAATTGATTAATGATTTAATTGGATTGAAATCGAAATCGGTTTTAAAAAATCCCAAAATGCCGTGACCTTGAGAAGCATGAAATGAGATGATTTTTTGTTTCAATAATGTTGGACATGTGTTGAACAAATTAAGGCATAATTAATTGATTAAATTGATATTTTGGAAATGTTAATTTAGATAATTAATTAATGTAATACACATTAATTAATTAAATTATGAAATTTGGAATTTTAGAATTTGATTAATTGGGCTTAATTTAGAATTGGGCTTATAATGTTGTATTTAGGCCTAATGGGCTTGGTTGGGCCAAGTTGGTTTAGGTCAATTGGATTGGATCCAAATTGGGCCTAAATCATTCCATTCAGTCCAAATATGACAATGGGCCTTTTATGTTTAATTGGGCCTTATGGGCCGAAATTGGTTTCTTGACAAATAGGGTGATTCCTTAATTGGGCTTTGGTATTTGGGTTTGACCCATATTGACCAAAGTCCACGCCTTAAGAAATTAATTGAAAGCCCATTAGACTTTAATTAAACGACATTGGATGTAATTGGGCTTTGAGACCTATTTAGATTAGATTTGGAATCTAAGTCGTAAAGGCGCATTTAAAAGTGTAGTTATTTAATTTGGAATTAAATATAGAATTAGTATTGAATACAAATTAAATTAGATTTAAATTGTAGTTCGATATAATTCAAGAATTCGTACTTTGAGTACTTATTCTTAAACGAGTTGGACTCGCGCAAATCAAATCGTTGTTTGAACATTGGATGATCACTTTATTAAAAGATTAATTAATTGGATTAGATTGATTGAATAACATGCTTTGTGTGAATACATGGATGTGTTGAATGAATAATGTATATCAGATGGATATTAGAAGGGAAAGGGCAATTTTGGAAATTGTTGTAAATTTAGAATTTATTAAATTGGACATGCGTGTCCAGCCTTATCTCTCTCGATTCTTTGTAATTCTCTTTTCACCTAATTCCCCTCAATGTTAATGAGGTTTCTTTAATTGTATTATGTAATTGGGTAGAAGTAAGAATAGTGCTAGCCGGGGAGAGGAAAGATAGTGATTTGTTCTAGGAGCAATCTGTGAGATATCCATCCGCATATCATTATTAATTTATTTACCGCGCCTTATTATGCTTTTAGAATGCATGCTTAAGGGTGTCTGATGAGACCTAACAAAGATAATAAATTGGTTGCCAATTTACGCGAAAAACCCTCAATAAATATTAAGCGTTTTCCTTTCATTGAGTGATTCTTACTCAAGATCCAAGATTGGCACTGGTTTTTTGGCCAAAGTCAAGACCTTTGACCATCGCGTATGTTTTTGAATCATGAAGGCTTTATTCCATATCGTATGTCTTATCCAAGTTGTGATTTGTTGGCCAAAGTCAAGATCACTTCTTGTCCATCGACATCGATTACGAAGCTTTCCAAAGTCAATGGGTTCCGCTTAACTGGAATCATTAAGCTTGTTGTGCCAAAGCCAAGGCTTAGTTGATTCAGAGGAAAAAGGTTAGGAAAATATATTGGATATATTGGCATATATATTGTATATATGTTTCGGACTTGGAGGTCCACCTACCGGATCTAGGAATTGGATGAGATCCATTGATCTTAGAGATCTACCTAGTTAAATATCATACAGCTTGTTGGCCAAAGTCAATGTTGTGTGTTATTTAACGGGATCCTAGCCCACTAGGAAACTAGGCTTCCCGAGTACTCGAGGCTGAGAATTTAGTAGATTCGATCCTACAGTCTCTCCCCGACACTTGGAGTGGGTTCATCATGATCTACAATATGTTGAACCAAGACCAAACTCTTGGAGAGTTGATGTCCACTCTGTGTGAAGCAGAAAAAAACCTCCTTAAGGGCAAGAATCGCGAGGCGCACTTTTCTTCAACATCTCAGACTCTCAGGGCTTGGCCCAAGGCGACTGGAGGTGTCAAGAAGAAGAAGCATAAGAAGAAGGGCATGGCCAAATCGTCAAAGGGTTCTGGGAAACCTACGGACAAATCCCAAGATGTATGTCTGCAGTGCGGGAAGCGGGGTCACTGGAAGCTTGATTGCCGCGAGTAAAAGGCACATATGAAGGAAATCAAAGCGGGCAAGGCACCGGCTTCAGGTATGTTTGTTATAGAAATAAACATGTCTATTACTAGTTTTAAAAATTGAATTTTTGATTCTGGTTGTGGAACTCATATATGTACTGATGTGCAGGATCTGCAGATTAGCAGGAGACTAGCCTCAGAAGAGATTGACCTCCGCGTTGGAAATGGGACACGGGTCACCGTTTTGGCCGTTGGCACTTTTGTTTTGGAACTGCCATCGGGCATGTACTTAAACTATCAGACTGTTATTATGTACCTAGTTTGACTAGGAATATTATTTCTGTATCTATGTTAACCCAATGTGGGTATACTTTTGTATTTAGAAACACTGGGTGTTTTATGTATAAAAATGATATGGAAATTTGCATTGCTGATGTAAATAATGGTCTTATATTTTGAATATGAATCAATCTCAAACATATAATGTAACAAACAAAAGGCTTAAAGTAAGTAACAAAAATGAAATTTACATGTGGCATTGTCGTCTGGGACACATAAATAAGACACGTATATCCACACTTTCGAAGAGCGGGTACTTGGACGGATTTGATCCAAATTCATATGACGTCTGCAAATCTTTTTTATTAGGGAAGATGCCTAAATCACCTTTTAGCGGTAAAGGTGCACGTGCCACCGAACTGTTAGCCCTTGTTCATAGTGACATTTGTGGGCCCATGTCTAGCCAGGCTAGAGGTGGATATGAATACTTCGTAACCTTTACGGATGATGCATCGCGTTATGGTTATGTGTATCTTATGAGACACAAGTCGGAAACTTTTTAGAAATTCAAAGAGTTTCGACACGAAGTAGAAAAACAGACCGGCAAAAATATTAAGACATTACGGTCGGACCGTGGTGGCGAATATTTGAGCAATGAGTTTCTTGATTACTTGAAAGAATATGGTATTCTTTCGCAGTGGACTCCTCCCGGAACACCGCAATTAAACGGTGTGTCCGAACGGAGAAACCGAACTTTGTTAGACATGGTAAGGTCTATGATGAGTCGCACAGAGCTACCTATTTCCTTCTTGGGATATGCATTGAACAGTGTAATACTTATTTTGAATAAGGTTCCGTCAAAGTCTGTTCAACAGACACCATATGAAATATGGACAGGAAAGAAACCGGTTTCTCATTCCTGAAGATTTGGGGTTGTTGGGCATACGTCAAACGTTTGGAAGGTACTAAACTTGAACCCAAATCGGATAAATGCCTATTTTTCAGATATCCTAGGGAAACCAAAGAATATTACTTCTATCACCCACAAGAGAACAAAGTATTTGTTGCTCTACATGCGGTTTTCCTTGAGAAAGAATTCCAAAATACAGTGATAAGTGGGAGGAAAGTAGAACTCGATGAAAATCAGAGTGATATTGTTCCTGGCATAAAATCCTTAATGGAACATGAACAGTCCATCAGGGATGAGACTGTACCACAATCTTTGAATACACAAGGACCGCGTAGGTCGGAGAGAGTCACAAAACAACCTGAGAGGTATGGGTTTCTGATCTCACCTCATATGGATATTAATCTTATTGAGGAAGATGAGCCGGCCACGTATGAGGAAGCGATACAAGGTATCGACTCCGGTTTATGGAAAGATGTCATGAATTCCGAAATGGATTCCATGTACACCAACCAAGTTGGACACTGGTTGATGCACCAGAAGGCATAAAGCCTATTGGTTGCAAATGGGTCTTCAAGAAGAAGACTGACATGGATGGCAACGTACAAACGTACAAAGCTAGGCTTGTAGCGAAAGAGTATCGTCAACGACATGGTGTCGATTACGACGAAACGTTTTCACCCGTTGCCATGATAAAATCCATTCGGATTATGCTTGTTATTGCTGCATATTTCGGTTACGAGATATGGCAGATGGATGTCAAAACCGTTTTCCTTAACGGAAACCTTTTGGAGGATGTTTATATGCAACAGCCTGACGGTTTTGTCGTACCAAGACTTGCAAACAAGGTGTAAGTTAAATCGATCCATTTATGGATTGAAGCAAACATCGCGTTCTTGGAACCAACATTTTGATGAGATCATAAAAGAATATGATTTCATTCAAAACGAGGATGAATCTTGTGTATATAAGAAGGTTAGTAGGAGCGCACTGACATTCATTGTCCTTTACGTTGACGATGTATTGCTTATTGGCAATGACATTCCCATGTTAACATCGGTGAAAGCTTGGCTTTCATTAAAATTCTCCATGAAGGATCTAGGAGAAGCAGCCTTTATTCTAGGAATAAAGATATACCGGGATAGATCTAGAAAGCTGATTGGACTCTCTCAAAGCACGTACATTGACAAAGTGTTGAAGAGATTCAACATGGATCAGTCCAGGAGGGGACTGTTGCCAGTGTCATATGGCGTCACTCTATCTAAGGACATGTGTCCTAAAACTCAAGATGAGAGAGATAACATGAGTCGGATACCGTTCGCCTCGGCAGTCGGATCGATCATGTATGCCATGATATTTACGCGACCTGATGTCTCGTATGTTTTAAGCAAGTGTATTCGCTATCATGCCGATCCAGGTGATGGTCACTAGATGGCGGTTAAGAATATCCTTAAGTATCTTAGACGAACTAAGGATGCTTTCTTAATCTATGGAGATGTAGAACTTGAGGTAACTGGGTATACCGACATAAGTTTCCAAACCGATAAAGACGACTGCAAGTCACAATCCGGGTACATATTTTGTTTGAATAACGGAGCAGTAAGCTGGAAATCTTCCAAGCAAGAGACTGTTGCCGATTCAACAATAGAAGCGGAGTATATTGCTGCACCTGAAGCAACAAAAGATGCAGTTTGGATCCGTAAATTCCTATCTAGATCAGGAGTAGTTCTGTTAGCAACTGAGCCCGTTCCATTGTATTGTGACAATAACGGGGCCATAGCGCAGGCTAAGGAACCTCGGTCTCATCAACGATCCAAGCATGTTCTTCGACGTTTCCATCTAATTCGTGAGATCATACATCGTGGCGATGTGAAGATCGAGAAGGTCACATCAGAGGATAACATTGCAGATCCGCTGACGAAAGCTATTCCTCAGCAAAAGCTTGAGCGACATGTACATAGTTCAGCTATTAGATGTTTGAGTGACTGGCTATAGGCCAAGTGGGAGATTGGTAGACAATTATGACCCATAGCGTCACTATTTGTAAAAGACATTGTGGTTTTTATACAAATTAACTATGTAGCAATGGAAATTACATTTTATCATTTTGTAATTTGATTACTTAAATATATAAATGATAAAATTCCTTATGATTAGTTCCGGATTATAAGATATGAGACAGTATCAATCCATAACGGTTTAATCATTAAATATCCCTAGTCGTAGTATTATCGAGACTGGACATCGATAATGCGGAATAAACTAGTATTGCATTTGTGCGTGTTATGGAAGCGTAACGACATAGTTCTCAAATATTTAAGTATTGGATACTTATGCAAGTGTGATAGGAGGTTGTGTTTACCGATGGTAAGGAAACAGCTTCGCTCTGGATAGACCCCGCGGAATCCCATTGGTAGTATGACTATGTGTCTATGGGAATCCGCATCAGGGTAGGTGTATTTGGTCTTAACCTGAGACTTGCATCGCTAGTGCTTGCGACAATCAATACGCTTTGGTTTTGGTCATCCAGGACTTTAACAGGTTCTGTGTACACCTCTTTTGGGTTTATTGAGAATCGTAGTGTATTGGGTGTGATGTCAATATAGAAGTATCACTTCAGTCATATGGAGATGATGATCACGCAGGGATACAGAATTGGTACTCTAATAGGTTGCAACCATCGGGATAATATGACATGGTCATGATTATCTGATTAAAGAGACTAGTTACTTGTAGTCTGATATATGCTTCGTACGGGGCAGACACTATTTCAGCCTCAGGCCTTGCATGTGACATCCGATACTGGATCGCAATATGCAATACTACGTATACTACGTCTACTACGTCTGACATAGATCATATATTCCATTAAGAATATTTATGGAGAATTGGGTAGGCACGGTGCTTTGCTAGAAGCCAATCATGTCTCGTAAATCGGTAAAAATGTAGTACGAGGTACGTACATGTTCGGATAGTCCGACGACCGGATTTACTGCCAATATATCCAGAGATCTCTTGGGTCGCTTCCCGAAGATTCACCGATGACGTATGATTCGAGCATAATTAATCTGGGATTAATTACGGAGATATTTTATCTAGGATAAAATACTATTTGAAGAGAGAGAACTATTAATTCAGAATTAATCGATAAAATAATATATTTGATATATTATACGAAATTAGATTTCGACGCGGAATTAAAATTGGATTTTAATTCGGGCAAACAAATTAATTTAGAATTAATTCGCGAGCGACATGAATAGTAATTTTGCTTGGCATGATTATTTAATTAAATTTGATTTAATTACGTCGCAACGGAAAATTCGTTAATTCAGAATTTGCAAACCCGAGCCCGGGATGTGTTGCGGGCCCACTCGGATTTTGAATCAAGTGGGGCCCATAAGTCACATCACAACTCACATCACCTAGTCACTTTATGTTGATGGGTTTTGGTGGGTTGGTGATAACTTGTCCAACACACCAAATTTGTGTAAGAATTGAATGATTAATACCAAATATTTGGTATATCATTTATTTGATTTTTGAAATCAAAACACAAGTCAACACACTCACTTCTCACTCTCTCATTCACGGTTTCAACAAGAAAATCACTCTCCCTCTCTTTTGCTCTCAATTGCCGAGAGTTGCAAGGAAAAGATAGAAGTTTTTGTTGCAAAAATTTCTAAGTGCTAGCACACTCAAGGAATCATCCAAGGTGATAGGGAAACCATCCCAAAAGCTTGGAATCAAAGATCAAGGCTTGGAGCTTGAAGAACAACATTTAAAGAGGAAGCTTGGAGACTTCTCAAAGGACACTGGCCGAAACTTCAACAAGGATTTTTGTATTTGACGCATCATAAATCCGCTCTTTGTAAGTATGATTCCGCCATACTTTACTTTTGTATTCACATTATTTCATTGCTTATATTGATCTTGGATTGTCTTAGAGACCAACAGTAAGAACGTAAGTAGTTGGCAAAGTGAATAGTTGAAGAAATTGTTTGCCGATGAATGACCGTTTGCTTAGATATATATCTCAATATGCAAGTATTATGATTTATGATATGATAAGAAAAAGAAAATGAAAAAAGAAGTAAACCACCTATAACCGATAAGCGTGAAATTACCAATGAACGAGTGTTAGGACCACCATGAGGAGAAATTCTACCTTAAAGGGTAGGTGTGTTGAAGAAGAAGAAATGATGAAAAGTAAAAAAAAAAAAAAAAAGCAGAAAAAGAAGAAAATAAAATTGTACCATACTAAGCAAAGAAAGACAAATGCAGAATAAATTTTGAGATATCTAGGTTGGTTTGACCCATCAGATCTCAATTTTTAAGATGAAATCATCGAGTTAGCTTACTTATGAGTCGAGCTGTAAATGAACCTGTACACACACACATTGTGAGTCTGGCTTAGATAATTTATTCAAGAACTTAGATTTGAGTCGCAATTGCTAACTATGAAGGTTCTTTGATTTCATTGATAATCATTCTTTGAGGATAATTTTATGGATAACTATCAGGATTATTTTATTTGTTATTTTTATATTTTTGCATGATTGTGTTTGAATGACGTTTGTGGGTATCGTCGCTATAAGCCCTCACGAGACTATTGTTGGGGTCGGTGCTCAGATCGCCAATTCCCGGTTGTATTTCTTGAGAATACTACTGTAAAACGTTGTTATTATGAATAATATAAGCAGTTTCTGTAATATAATATATCTTTTAATATGGTAAAGATGTAATGACCTTAGAATGACTAGTCATGATGCTGTTGCAAAAGCGTCGAAACTGACATTGAGTTGTATCATGACGTTGTCATTCTCAGACAGTTCCTGGTCAAGGTTTACACTACTTGGTCAGTATAGTAAACCCGTTGAGACCGGTACATGTCGTATACTGGAATATATGATTCCAATGGTTTCTCAATGAATCATGAGTCTTGGAGACTCGTATAGACGTGTATGTGTTTATAGCGGATAAACATTGAACGACTCACCGAATATTCTTAATAGATGGTACACCAACATCAATAAGAATCTTCTCGGGTTGAGTATCACTTGTGATTCGACTTGAGATACCACTGTGGGCGCATAAGACATCTTCCACACTTAGATGGCAGTCACGTCACCGATCTATTTAGATCAGACCTCCGCCTGTTTGTTGGGTGTGGATAGATCCTCAGGGTGTCCTGTGTGTATCGAGATAGGATCTGTCAGTTATGTGTACAGAGCATAGGTAGTCCATAATATTTGCAATCAGATAAAAACCATGGGACCGTGGTACACTTTAAAAGTAAGTTCTAAGTGTTCTTTTAGAGATTGCTAATAGAGACGTCGACAGGATTGTCCCCATAGAGATTTGACGTTTACATCTATATCTCTGGGATATATCCGGATACCTGTGACGGAGGAATTATATATTTGCCATGACCTCGACCTGTATGATTCGACGAGTTTATCCGTGGTCGTCATAATTTACGGGTGGGTAAATTATGGACACGAAATTGGATTTCGTGACGGATATGCCTGAATTTAGAGAGTCTCACTAATGAAATATACTCGTAGAGCACTAAGGCAATATTTATAAATAATATTGATTATTTATAGAGTCGTTTAAAGGTTAAACGAAAAATGCATGTGTTGGGACCCGATAGTCATTTCCTAATTTTTGTGTATTTGCATTTAATGTTAGATTAATTCAAATACACATTAATTAATTGTCAAATTGAGATATTTGACTAATATCATAAATATATATGTATTTGATATTTATTGTAAATATAATACATATATTTAATATATTTATATTTAATTAATTAATTAATTGTTAAATGATTAAATTAATTAAAATATAAATGTGTTAAAGTTGTGATAAATGTTGAGATGACTTAAAGATGATTTACTTGACTTTAATAAATTCATTAAAGTGTTAATGATTTTTAAAAGACAAGTGGGCAAGTTGGCTTGAATGAAATAAATAGAAAAAATATTAGTATTTTCCTTTTTGTTGAATTCGGCCAAGGCCTAAAAATGTCTAAGTGTTAGATATTTTTCATTAACAAAAAATCTTATACAAAACTCCATTAAAAGAAAACAAAAGAAGCTTGAGCGGAAGAAAAAGAAAGACAAAGACAAAATCAAAGATAACTTGGATTTTAGTAAATATTTCCAACTTGCCATTAGAGAGAAAAATATTCCTCTTGTTATTGGCTTCATCTTGTGATGTTCATATGTTTTTCTATTCTTATTCTTTGTTTTTTTTTAGGATGGAAGTTTGAGGATAGGGTTATGCATGTATAAAGATCATATAATGCTTCTAAGGTGTTAATTATCATTCTTTTGATGGTTTAAGAAACTAGTTGCCATTCTAGAGTTATTGACCCACTCTTAAGTGACCTATAATTTTTCTATAGTTATTTCATTGTGGTGAGGCTTGATTGGTGATGTAGAAACTTGATTGAAGTGTTGGATTTAATTAATTTGGTCTAATTTATCCAATTTGTTGAAATTGAAAAATTAGGGTTTAAGACCACTTCCAAATTTGGGGCTTTTCATTTATGTTGTGTATTTGGATGTTTATATGATGCATATAAAATATTGGGTTGATTGGATTTCATCTTAATGTGTTTTGAACATATAAAGTGCAAAATGCACAATTTCCCCACCTTATGAGGCTCTCGGCCTTGGCACAATATTTAGGGATTTTATGTTGCAATTTGTATTTGATATGTATGACATGTTAAATTCATCTTAGAAATGATTTAGAATCATCCAAAATTGTTTTGAACAATTTGGGACTAAAATGAACAAAATGCAAAGTTTTGGGGCAATTCGGTAATTACTAAGAAATTTGATTTCTTGTGTATTTTTTCAGAATTTGATAATTGTATAATTAAATAAATAAATTTATTTAATTGATCCGAGAAAAAGTTTTAAAATCGAAAAATTTTGATTTTCTACTGTTCCGCTGCGTTACCGGATTTTCGCCACATAACCCCTTCAACTATAACTCGTCCACTAGGGTCGCATAGGGGTTTAAAGGCTTATTAAATACGTTAAATGCAATCGTGATCCCTACGAAAGTGGCTTAGTTAATTTTGTTACTTATTGTTTTATTTATTTATTTCTTTTTTCTTTTGCTTGGGACTAGCAAAATCTTAAGTTTGGGGGTGTTGATAAGTGTGGTTTATACCCCACTTATTCTGACATCCCTAGCCTATTATTTTGTTATGGTTCGAGTCATTAGTTTCATTTATAGTTTATTTTATGTCTTATTTGTAGGAAGCATTAGAACATGAAGAATGGACCAATTACGCGTGTTTCGGGACCTATTGGGAGCATCAGACTCAAGAACGGGCAAAAACCAGCATCAGTTGCGCATTGAATTTAAAAAGGCTATAAATTTTGATCTAGAAAGAGTTATGAGACCCATAATATATCAATTTGCATCTACTCAAAGAGATCTATGCGGTCCTATAAAATCCAGGGGCTTTGGCGCCGCGGCGCCCTTCGCGCACAAGAAACAGGATTTTAGGGTTTTTAGATGTTTAATGACCCCAAGACTTTATTATAAATAGATTAGTTCGTCCAAAAATCAAAGGGGAGGCTAATACAAAGCACAAAACACCAAAAATACATATGTTAGAGAGATCCAATGAGGATGATTGAAGAGCGACAAGAGGAGACGAAGGCGATGACATCCGAAGAGGGAGAGATTCAATTCAGGTTTTATCTTCTTGTTTCTTTCTTAGAACTCTAATGATTTCCATTAGATTCATGACCTTATTATCATTGTTTTTATCTATTGTCATGAACTAAACTCCTTAATTTTGGAGAATGATGTAACTGATACTTGAACCTTTATTTTAATTGTTAATTTTGTTATGAAGTTTTATTCAGTTTATTTATATTCTCTTGAGTTTAATTGATGAGTGGAAAATATATCAATATTTACCGCCCCTTTTACTTAATATTTTGTTTAGTCTCTCGGGTTTAATGAAGATTTTGATTTGTTTTAGTTTATTTTACAGATAAAATAATATTGGGACTTAATTAAATCATTTAGGACGAAATATGGGTCAAATAAGGGCAAATATTGGACTTGACATATTAATTTTGGAGATTGGAAACTTGAAAGGGCGTTTTAACGAAGTGCAGTTTTGGAAATTCCAATTTTACGCATCTGTCGTATTTTGGGCATAACGTTTTACTCCGATATCGGATTGAGCTGATTCAAGTTCCAGCTTAAATAAGACTCAAAGATCTACAACTTTGAAAGACAAAATAATTTCGAATTCTAAATATTTTATGCCCGAAATTGATGAACCATCCAGAAGTGTGTTGTGTGTAATTATTAAAGTCATTTTCAATCATTTTCAAAGCAAAAAAATAAATTAATAAATAAATAATAAAAATTATCAAATCACCACCAAACATGATAAGCAATTAGTGGAGCAATTAATAATGGATTTTTTGGAGTAATTAGTGGAGCAGTTAATAATGGATTTGGTGGATGATTTGATGGAGGCAAAATTTTGCCTATAAATACCAAGTCATTTCATTTGTAAATTCATACTTTCTTCTAATGAATTCCTTAAGAATACTAAGAAGATTGTATCTTGTTTGTTTCTTTACAGCTTTCAGTAATTAATTTCCGCTTTCGCACTTTCTTTTCTTTACTTTTCAGTTTTTACTTTCCGCAATTTACTTTTACGCACAGTACTTTTCTTTCTTTAATTTTCAGTTTTTATTTTTCAGTAATGAGGAGGTAACTCCCCTTTGCTGGGGTAAAAGGTAAAAATTTTATTACTAATATTTAGATTAATCTCTCTTAATTATAATATATAAACTAGTTAAAACCTGACTTAACGAGGATACCGCCATATTGGTCAATTGGTAATTATTTAAATTGGTTTTAACTTGACTAAACTATATACCGCCTGATTGGTCGATTGATAATTAATTATTAATTTGACTTAATCTGGATACCGCCTATATGGCTGGTTGGAAATTATCATGCAAAGTTAATATATTATATTAAAGAAGATATCTAAAATAGAAGTAATAAAAGTGGATCCTTTTACCTCAGCATTTTCTTTTATTGTACTTTTACTTTATTTACTTTCATCAATTTACTTTCAGCATTTACTTTCAGCATTTAATTTTCAGTATTTAATTTCAGCATTTACTTTCAGCATTTAATTTTCAGTATTTAATTCAGCATTTACTTTTCAGTAATTTACTTTCAGCATTTACTTTCAGCATTTAATTTTCAGTATTTAATTTCAGCATTTTACTTTCCGTCATTTACTTTCAGCATTTATTTTTCAGCATTTTACTTTATGTCTTTTATTTTATTTAAGTTTTTACTAGCCCTAGTTATGTGTCGTAACTAAGTTAGTTATCTGGGGTTGTGATGAATTCTAATATCACCGGTTTATAAGGGGTTATTTTATAGTTTGGGTAATTTAAAGGTTTACTTATTAAGTCTTAAGCTTAATGCGTCTTGTTAATTGGCCACTAATAAGATTGATCTGGTAAATCTAAAATAGCCCACGATCTTCCTTGAGGATAGATAACCCTTTAATAAATTTCCTTACAGGATAGACATATACCTGTCGGGCGGGGGTAGCCATAATTGGAACTTAACTTAATGAATCCAGGTAATTTGGTTGACATAGACATATGGTTCAATTGGGTTATACTGGGTATTTGCGTCTGACCATCGACAGTGGCTTTCGCATAATTTAGTGTTCCAGGTTAGTAAACCGATATATTACACAAAATGAAATAACCACTTCATCTTTAAAATGATATTGGAAGATTCACAACCCTAGATAGTTTCCTAATATTGAATTTTCTTAAACCTACTTTCGCGCAATTTTATTTACTTGTTTTTAAATTAAAAATCATCATCATTTCAAATTAATCAATCAACCTGTTAGATACTAGTAATCATTTGACCTCATAAAATTAATAGATTAGGTATTAAGTCCTCATGGAATCGATACTTTTTATACTACTTGAACGATACGTACGCTTGCGTTATACGCGTGTGTGTAAGCACCGGTCATTAATGCTTTGTGTTTGCTGGCCACAAATATGATGATATATGTTTAGAATCTATCACTCGAGAGAGAGGATTTTGAATAGATCTAGAGAATATAACTTAGGAGTTTTATAGAGTTCGAGAGAATATATAAGTTCTTTTGAAGTCGTTAATATAGAATCACAAAGTGTAATGAGTTGTTAACTACTAGATTTTATAGAGATATCGAAGTCTATAGTTGATGATATTTTCACTGATGCTCGATAGAGGGATTGGATATTTAGTCCCTTATATATAATTATTTTTATATTTATTTATTAAAATCTTTATTATTTGTTTTATAAATAAAGTTAGGATTATCAATTGTAGTATTTAGTGCGAGTTAACGCAATCCTTGTGGGTTCGATACTCTAAACTCATTTATACTAAAACTTGACACCGTACACTTGCGGTACGATATAAAATATCACAACAGGTACCATCCAATGGACATGTCCCTCCTCCATCTTAACCAACCATATTTGAAGAATTTACAACAATCCCCCATAATTCTTCAAATGTTCATGCAGACACTTGAGAGAGTTTCCGTGAACTAAAGCTGCAGCAAAATAGGTAGCTTTCGCCTTGAACCTTTCCTAGTGAATGACAATCGGATTTACTTGGCAAACCAGTAACCCATAGTCTTGAATTGTTCTGTCGTTGGTGTAAACCAAGATAATCGCCAACACACAGCTTTACTTCAACCATTTCCCGTTCTACGGTTGTGTTCATTTCGTTCATGAACAGTGGTCCAGAATTCATCAAGCACTTTAGGGAAATCAGCCTGTAAGATCCCATGGAAGCGGCCTCACTTCTTACTTAAAATATGTGATCTACTATGAATAGGTAATTTTCCTTTACCTCCATTAGGACTCATCTCCTAACCTTGACAGACAGCTTCGGCGTCATTATCGAATGCGAAAGAGTATAAAACTCTTCAGTGCTTATTTTGAATTGCACAAAGTTTCAGTTGTCCATTTTGAACTTAGATCTTGGGATCTCCAGTCAGCTAGGTTGGGTTTCCACATTGACAATTCTTAATTTATAGGCTTCAAGCACATTCCCCTCGATGACTTCTCAACTTGCTCTCTAGGTAAACTTTTAGTTAGTGGATCTGCTAGGTTTTCCTTCGACTTAACATAATCGATCGATATTATGCCACTTGAGAGCAGTTGACGTATGGTATTATGTCTCCGACGTATGTGTCGAGACTTACCATTATACATTATATTTTGGGCTCTCCCAGTAGCCGATTGGCTGTCACAATGTATGTTTATCGCTGACACCAGTTTGGGCCAACTAGGAATATCCTCCAGGAAATTTCGAAGCCATTATGCTTCTTCCGCTGTTTTTTCTAACGCTATAAACTCTGATTCCATAGTAGACTGACAATACATGTTTGTCCTCGAGGATTTCCATGACACGGCTACACTACCAAGTGTGAAAAACAATTCACTCGTAGATTTGGAATCCACTATATCAGATTTCCAGTTAGCATCGCTGTATCCCTTTAGAACAGCATGATATCTCTCGTAATGTAGCCCATATTTTGAAGTTTCTCTTAGATAACTCAAAACTCTTATTATGGCTTTCTAGTGGTTATGTCCTGGATTGCTTGTATATCTGCTTAGCATGTTCACAGCTTGAGCGATATCAGGTCGTGTGTAATTCGTGAGATACATCAGACTTCCGATGATTCTCGAATACTCTAATTGTGATACACTAGAGCTAGCATTCTTTGATAGATGGAGAGTTAGGTCTATAAGGGTTCTAGCCACATTTAGATCACATTTGTTATATTTCTCAAGTATCTTCTCAATATAATGAGTCTGAGATAATATATATTCATCTGATGTCCTAGAAATCTTAATTCCTAGGATCACATCAGCCACTCCCAAATCTTTCATATCAAATCTGTTGGATAACACGTTTTTAGTAGACTGAATCATTTCATGATTCCTACCAATTATCAGCATATCGTCTACATAGGACAGACAATGACATATCTTTTTTAGTTGATTTGGTGTACACACACTTATCACACTCATTGGTTTTGAACCCACTTGACAACATCTCTTTGTCAAATTTCCCATGTCATTGTTTAGGTGTTTGTTTTAATCCGTATAAGGATTTTACAAGTTTGTATACCTTCTGTTCTTGTCCAGGAATATTGAAACCTTCTGGTTGTTCCATGTAAATCTCTTCATCTAGTTCACCATTTAAGAATGTCGTCTTTACATCCATTTGATGTATTTCAAAACCAAATATAGTTGTTATGGCTATGAGCTTTCTTATTGACGTGATACGAGTCACTGGTGAATAGGTTTCAAAGTAATCAAGGCCTTCCTTTTGTCTATAACCTTTTATGACAAGCCTCGCCTTGTACTTATCTATTGATCCATCTGGTTTCATCTTCTGTTTGAATATCCATTTGTAGCCCAGTGGCTTACAACCTGAAGGAAGATCAACAAACTCCCAAGTATGGTTCTGTAGGATGGAATCAATCTCACTGTTGATAGCCTCTTTCCACAAAGGTGCCTCCGGCGAAGACATTGCTTCTTTATAGCTTTGAGGCTCATTTTCTAACAAGTATGTCAGAAAATTGGGACCAAACGACTTAGACGTTCTAACTCTTTTGCTACGTCTAGATTCGATTGTCTCAATGTTTGCGCATTGATCTGACTCTCGGTCAACCTGATCACTGTCTTTGACAGTATCAATTGTTCTTTTGAGAGACTCGATTCTTTGCCTTTCCTTACAAGGAAACGTCTCTTCAAAAAATGTCACATTCATTGACTAAATTATCATATTCGGATTGATGTCAGGAATCTCAGACTTGTGTACCAAGAATCGATACGCACTACTGTTGTGAACATATCCAATGAATATATAGTCAACAATTTTGGGTCATATTTTAACCTTCTTAGGTTTAGGAACCATTACTTTGGCAAGACACCCCTACACTTTAAGGTATTTATAGGAAGGTACATAACATTTCCACAACTCATATGGTGTCTTGTCCAATCTCATGTGAGGAAGCTTGTTTAGAACGTAGTTCGCGGAAAGCAAGACTTCCCCCACAAGTTCTGGGGTAAACCAGAACTTGTCAACATGGCGTTCATCATTTCCTTCAACGTTTGGTTTTTGCGCTCAACAATCTCATTTTGTTGAGGCGAATAAGAAGCAGTGGTTTCGTGAATAATTCCATGAACGGAATAATATTCACCGAATGGTGACACATATTCACCACCTCTATCACTCATGATTCTCTTGATTTTCTTGCCAAGTTGATTTTCAACTTTGTTCTTATAGTGTACAAAGCTCTCAATAACTTCATTTTTGCTCCTCAGTAAATACACATAACAGAATCTTGTGCTATCATCGATAAAAGTGACAAAGTACTTTTGACCGCCTCTTGTTTGCATAATATTCATATCACACACATCAGTGTGTACAAGTTCCAATGGTTTAGAACTTCATTCTATGGAATGAAATGATGTTTTTATGCATTTTTGCTTCAACACATGCCTCGCACTTATGTTGGCTATCAATTGCAAACTTATGTATAAGGTCCATGTTAATTAATTACGCATTGTATTATAATTAACATGTCTTAACCTCTCATGCCATACATCTTGTGACTCAATAATATAAGCAGAAGTTGTAGCTTTATTAATATCACTGTGTCGATTGACAGTCATTATATTGAATTTGAAAAGGCCCTCAGTGAGGTATCATTTTCCTACATACGCATCATTTTTGGTCAATACAAATTTATCAGAAACAAATACAAGCTTAAAACTAGTCTTGGTAAGGAGAGAGCCCCAAACCAAATTCTTCCGAATATCTGGAACATGCAATACATTCTTCAATGTAAGCTCCTTTCCATATGTCATCTTCAGAACCAATGTGCCTTGTCCAACCACTCTAGAGGTAGACGAGTTTCCTATTGTCAGATGATCGCCGCCATCGATCTTCTGATACGAGGAAAACATCTTGCTATCTGCACAGATATGACGAGTATTCCCAGTGTCTACCCACCATTCTCTCGGATTCCCAACCAAGTTAGCTTCAGTTACCACTACTGATAGGTTCATCTATGAGATCTCATCAGTCAGCTGCTTATCTTCAGTGACATGGGCCTCATTTTTCTTTTTCTTGCCCTTATCCTGAGACTTTTTGTTTCTGCAGTCCTTTGCCATGTGACCGCTCTTTCCACAGTTGTAGCACTTCCCCTTGAACTTCTTGTTATCTTGGGAAGAATTAGCTTCACTGTTCTTTCTTTTCTTGCTACCCTTTACACCCTCGACGATGTTGGCCTTAGACTACATAGTCTTGTAGCTGGTCTTCTCGGAATTCCTGTTGTCCTCTTCGATCATCAGCCGGACTTCAAGGTCTTCAAGGCTCATCTGCTTTTTTTGTGTTTCAGATAGCTCCTGAAGTCCTTCCATGATGGAGGCAACTTTTCAATTATGGTGGCAACTTGAAACGTCTCACAGAGTTTCATTCATTCATCCAGTATTTCAAGAATGATTAATTGCAGTTCACCCAACTGAGACATTACTGTTCTTGAATCTACCATCTTGTAGTCCAGGAACCTACCTACGATAAATTTCTTTTGTCCGGCATCCTCAATTTTTATATTTCTTCTCGAGAGATTCCCAGAGAATCTTCGCAGAAGTCATGCCTTGATACACATTGTACAAGGTATTGTCAAGTCCACCCAAATGGTAGTTCTTGCACATGAAGTCGCCAGACAACCATGTCTGTTCTCACAGTTTCTTGGCTGTTTCCGATTCACCCTCCACAGAACCCGGATGATCTTTAAGGAAGTTAGCCAACTGAAGAGTTGTCAGGTAGAACAACATTTTGCTCTGCCACTGTTTAAAGTTTGCCCCACCAAACTTTTTCGGCTTTTCTTCATGAGTGACTGGTACTGTGATGTTTCCGCTAGCCATATGTAACAGGAAAACCAACAGGGGTCAATAAGTCTACAAAAGATAAATTGCACAACGATCAACAAATGATTTTGTTCAAAGTGATATGTCAAGTATCCACTCATTGTTCTATTGGACAGTAGTACCAATAAACACAAGTCCTTGAATTTCGACTAAAGTTTCTTATGAAAAGTAAATAAAGGAATATTCCCAGAGGACGAGGGGGATCCAAAGTAATCACTTAAATCCCTGACCACTTAGGCTCTTATCGCATTTTTGACAGAATATCCTTTAAACAATTTTTCAATAGAATCTCTTAACGATTCAAAACTTAGTAATACACTTTTAATTTTACAATACAATATTCGATATGTGTAGATATATGTGTATGTGTCAATCAAGATTTGATGGATTACTTGTGTATGATTACACTTTAAATTCTCACACAAATATGCAACACACAAATAATTTTCAACTTTATCACTATGTGTATGCTTGTGATAATTGAACACCCTAATAATAACTTAAATCTATACTACCAAGATTATTGTGATTCAGTATATGATTTACGAAGTTAATATTATGATTACTTAAATTAATCTAAGTCTATTCAGTTTATAAACAATTCAAGGACTAATTCATTAGTATCACATCCGTAGGACTAATTCATTCTGCCTATGATGTTGAAGCGTGTGAAGTAGTGGTTGAAATCCCTGGAATCCCCTGTGCGGTGGAGGTTGCTTGAGCTGTTGGAGAGCACGTAGGTGGAGTAAAGGTCGTGGTTGCATCGTCCACTGGTTGGAGCGAGGGTGGGGTAGCCTGGGACATTGGGAACACAGCCATAAGCATGTCTGATATAAGGTGGCATGTTTGCTTTAGAAAGCTCGCATGGGCGATTGTGCAAGAAGGAAATACGCCGACATCAGTTGCGGCTGTAGCTGAGGAAGTGGCGGCTCGATACGAGGAGGCCATGGCTATTGACGTCATCGGATCCGTGGAGGAGAGCGTTGCTGCAGGAGACAGAGCTCGAACCATGGCGGCTTCGTGGGCTAAAACGTGCGCAAGGGTTGTTGAAAAAGGAGCAGGTCTGCACGATGACAAGCCTCCTACCGTGCCGCTGGTGGCTGGAGTAGACGATGCACGTGGGTCCATAAAGTCTGGGTGTTATCGTCAAGGAGGAGGAGTCTGATTTAGGGCTATATTTAAGGGATTTAAGATTTGGGCTATTTTTGGATTTCTTGTAAATTAAGGGGAAAGTTTGGAATATTCTCTTTTACATGTAAGCAGCAATATCACTGGCAATTTGTTGCCCATATCTAGACCCGGCCGGCCGAACCGGCCGGTTTTCGGTTCCACAAGTGTGGAACCGGAACCTTGAACCGAACCGGAACCGATCGGTTCGGTTCCGGTTCTGGTTCCAAACCTTTTTTTTTTAATTTTGAAAATTATTTAGAATAAATGAGATTAATTTTATAAATAAAAAAAAATTATTACATTGAAGAGTTTGAGCTTAAATTTTTAAAAATTTAAGTTGCCTACGTATCCTCCAAGGGTGAGAGGAATCAAAGCTCACGTAGTTCCATTACAATTTTAAGACATATCCCCTTTGTAAAATGTAAATTACAATTTTACAATTATCAATCATCATTATCAGTTGATCCTTCGGCTCCGGTTCCGCTTGCACTTGTTGTTGCACTTGCAGATGCATTATCGAACAAATCTTCAAAATCATCGGGGGCATCTTCTTGTTGTCTCAGATCAGCTCGAGTCCAATCATCCACACAAGCTGTTGCTTCTAGAGTGCTTGGATGTAATGAAGATCGCCTATCTTCCAATATATTACCTCTCAAGCTGAAGGCTTGCTCAACCGCAACGGTGGAAATAGGTGCTGCCAATATCTCTTTAGCAAAAATTGATAAAACATGATATATATTTTGATGCCGGTTCCACCATTCAAGGATTTTAAAATTTTTACTACATAAACTTTCATTAGAAAACTCAAAATTTGTAGATAAATAATTATCTAATTCAGGGTTATTAGTTGTCGTATCCCTAGCTTTTTTATTTCGTTGCAATAACCAACGATCCCCTGCGCTAAGTCTTGTTTGAATTACCGGTTCGCTACTACTAGATTCACCTAATGTTCCTAAGTTATATCTTACAATATAATCATTAAATAAAACAATTAAATCATTTCTTAATTTCGACATTAATATTGTAATATCAATTTCATCTAATATTCCTAAATAACCATAATAAGCTTGTAAAGCACCATTCAAACCTTCTAATTTAAATCTATGATAAAAAACAGCAGCAATAAGATAAAGTAAATGAATTTCTCTAAAATAATTCAATCATTTTACCTTCATAACAGTAATGGCTTCTAACAAAACAATATCATTAGGATCGATACTGTCAACATGCTCATCGAGAGTGCCAACAATATTTAAACTCTTAAGAAGAAATAAATGTGTTGTAGGATAATAAACACCGCTAAAAACTAAAGTAGCATCATTAAAAACTCTTAAAATAACTAAAAAAAATTCACAAATATCCCATTGACTAGGATAAAGTGTGATATTTTGAACATGTTGAGAAAAAAAACTACATAATGCATCTTTGTATTGAAATGCTTGACATAAAAGAAAATAAGTTGAATTCCAACGTGTTGGAACATCTCTTGAAAATTTAATCGGTTTAATACCATTTATTTTACAAAACTTCGTCCATTCTTTCATAACTTGAGAATATGACCAAATATAGTTAAGTGTCGTTTTAATTGGATCAAGGAAAGGTGAATAATTTTAGACCATCTTGCACACATAAGTTAAGGACATGACATGTACAACGAATATGAAAAAACCGACCCCCTAAATTTGGTTGACATATTTCTTTTAAATCATTGATGGATGCAGTGTTTGCAGATGCATTATCAAATCCAATTGTTAAAATTTTTTCTCCTAAACCATATTCATCAAAAATTACCTTAATCATTCTATAAATATTATGTGCAGTATGTTGATCATCAAAAACTCTAAATGCAATAAGTCGTTTTTGCATGGTAAATGATGCATCAATCCAATGACAAGTCACACTCATGTATGAGTGTGTTTGCCAATGGTCACTCCAAATATCAGAACATATAGAAATACGACCTTTCATCTCTTTAAATATTTCATTTAAAATAATTTTACCATCTTTATATAATTTGAAAATATGACGTTTTGTTGTGTTTCGAGTCATTCTACATGCAGAAGGATTTAAAGCATTATGCACGTAATTAGTAAAATGAAGTTTTTCACCAAAGTTTAAAGAAATATGTGTCATACAAGTTAATTTCACAAATTCTTCTCTATTTTTTGCATCAGAATATTTAAATAAATCTAAAGCACTCGTACCTCTACTAGATGATGCGTACTTGGCCATTTGAGTTTGCGTCGTATCAATTCTAAATTCAATCGGATGATGTCTTTCCAGGTGATTGATCATATTGCCGTATCCACCAGAAAATTTGTAGATAACCCCACAATAGTTGCAAATTGCTCGTTGTGTATTATCTTCTAGGCGTTCCAAACGAAAATGAATTTTGAAAACATCTGATTCTGCACCGACACTAGGGCCGCTCTCTTGGGTTGGCATACTTGACATTATGTTCTCAGATGAGCTTGCCATTTTTCGTTTGAGAAATTATGAAGAAAAATGAGAAAATTGACTAATTACGAATGATAATAACTAATTGAATTGAGATTGAGGATAAGATAATTGTATGAATTATTGAGAATAAGATAATTGTATGAATTGAGATTGAGAATAAGAGAATTATAGGAAATGAGAGAGTTGAGAATTTGGTGTGTTGAAATAATAAAAAATGAATCATATTTATAGAGTTTTAGAATTTTTTTGATACCAAAAATGCCCATAAATATAACCGTTTTATTACCGTTATTAGGGATATTAGTAATTTATATTTTATTTTATATTTTTTTTTAAAAACGGCTCCCTACCCCCCCCCCCCCCGCCCCCAACGGCTACTGGCAGGTTTTTTATTTTATTTTTTAATTTTTTTTAAACGGTTCCGGTTGGAACCGTAGAACCGGTGGAACCTTACGGTTCCACCTGTTCCGACCGGTTCGAGTTGGGGTCGAACCCCAACCGAACCGGTCGGCCACGGTTCCAGTTCCGGAACCGAAACCGGTTGGAACCGAAACCTTCCGGTTCCAACCGGTTCGGTTCCGGTTCGGAACCGGAACCGTGGCCGGGTCTACCCATATTATTCCTCAACAAAGTCAGAAAAAGCCTCATGGAGTGTTTGAGATTTTGACATAATTGGAATAGAAATAAGTGAAAATTAAAAAGTTATAAGAAGAACCTACGAGGGATGAACTTAAATACCTGTAAATTGGTTCATTTGGTCAAAAGCATATGAGGATATTGTTTGCCTCAAAAATAATTTCAGCCCAATTAGAACAATCCGGATTAATTTATTATAGAAACCCATCTTTTAATCAAGCAAAAAATTACTATTTTTATACAAAAAAAAATAACAAATTAAGCAGAAAAATATTAAGGGTCCAAGTCACTCCTCCTCAAACATGCTTCCTGAAGTGGATGAATGTAGGGGAGTTCAGGTAGGAAGTTAGCAAAACATGAAAGAAGTTGAGAAGCAATTAGAGGAAGTTATTTTCATAAGTTGAAAAAACCATTGAGGAGCCAAGAGATACACTATAAGAATTTATATTTTTTGTGGCGAAAATTTAGTGGCAAAATTTATTTCGCCACTAAAAATCATCTTTTAATGGTGAAATTAAATTTTCACCGCTAAAAGTGCATATTTTTCGCCACTAATACCTTTTGTGTCGCACTTTTAGTGACGAATCAGTGGCGAAAATTAATTTCGCCACAAATTGTTTTAGTGGCGAAATACTAACTTTTAGTGGCGAAAACTTTCGCCATTAAAAGTCAATTTTGTTGTAGTGATATGACCCTTCTCCAAGATATCGATCAAAAAACTCAACACGTCTTCTTTAATTATTTTCCTATAGCTAAATCTTTGTCAATGTATCTTTTTGTAGTTATGACTTATTTGAGTTCCAGTAAACTCATAGTCAGTAGTTTGCAATTATTTCTACTGTAATTAGATTTTCAATTTTAGTAAAGCTTGTCTTTTATTAGCATCATCCTAAAATCTAATTGTCTATCCATTGTAAGCTTTAAAGAACCCATTAGTTATTACAAATGTTCCATTAGAAGTCAATTTATAACATTGAGGATTCATTCATCTAACATGCTCAACAACACCACTCTTGGAGTCAACATATTTCAATTGTATATCCAAATTTGATATATTTTTCAATCATTAAGTGGACCGGTTAATAATTTAAGATTAGTCTATTTTTAATAACATATCAAATATTTGACATACCATTGATAATTCTTCTCGGAAAATTCATTAATTTTATTGAATTGCATTTGCATGTTTACATATTGCCACGTGCTTGTGTCGCCTGCAAGTTGATAAACCAAATACCATATTCACTGCAGACAAAGATGACTTATATATGCTACAAGACCTGCAACAACACAAAATGGTTTTGGATACCGATGATACGCATGCAGCAGGAGCAAGTATCAGAGACGGAGCAAGAACTACTTTAACCTGTTCCAAATACCGACAGTTAAAACGTACAATTGCTTGAAAAGTTTTTTTTTTTTTTAAGGTATCGTCCATTGTCCAATACCAATAAAAAGACCAAAATGCCATGTTAAAATAGCCATAATCTTGTTTTGAACAACGTGTAGTACTGTATTTTTCAGTTTTGCTTGGAAGCATGCATGGAAATAAAAGGAGTCTGTGTTTAAAGTAACAATGTAGAGACTAACAATGTGATTAAAGGATGACAAATATCAAAATTATCTTCTTTTTTTTTTTTTTTTTTTTAATTTTATTATCAACACAACGTTATTTTTATATCAATTTTAATTTATTTCCAACGTATTTTAGTCTCCTTATCATTTTTCATGGGTTTATTAGTTTATTACTATATAGAAGAAGGAAGTATTGGTGATAAATAAATAATTCTGCTGGCGGCTTCGCTTCAGAGTGCGTGATTCATGGCTTTGGGTTCAAAAAGATCCGACATTTTCGATGCAGTGGTGATATTTGGTGCTGAACCTAAGCCAATGTAATATCTGTTGGGTTCATATGTGGGGATTGCTATGGTGAATGAGAATATCTGCATATAGCGGATAATAATATGCCCCTACTAATCTCCACGAGGCGTGGTTTGGTAGTGTAAGACTCAAGACCTCACCTTCAGGTCTTGGGTTCGAATCTAGGAAGTGTGTTTCTGGTAGGAGTCTGAGACAATCGGATATTTTATCTGTTCCGTTTAAGCTCGAAATATGTGGTTTAGCCATATGATTTCCTACGATTCCCAAGAAATATATATATATATATATGCCCCTACTCTTGCATGAAAATCCCAATTTTATGTAAACACCTAATTATCATAAAATTGATCCATTGTTAATTGTTTGAACTAAATCAAACGAAACTAATGATAAGTTAGAGAACTAATAAATGAAAGTGTTTCACCATTATATAAAATAAACGTACAAGGTACCTGTCAATAATTTTTTTGAGTTGGTTTTTGAATATTAATGTTGGAAAACTAACCATATTTTGTTAGCAAATTAGGACATGAATAATGTAATTAGGCCCCAAATGTATCTTTTAGGCCATATTCGAAAATTTCTTCTCCCCTCACTTATTCTCTCTCTTCAACTTTCTTTCCCATAATACCCAGAGCTGCTTTATTTTCTTTACAAGAGGGATGCTTTTCTTTTTTCTTTTTTCCCCCTAATTTACGTTTCCTCAAAAAAAAAAAAAAAAAAAAAATCATTAAATATCCCCCCCTTTTATTTAATTAATCTATTTCCTTAATTATTTGATTATTTTATTTTATTTTTTGATTAAATTCTTTTATTTTTTATCTTAGATATTTTTTTATATTTATATTTTTTTATTTGTTTAATAAATCTTATATATTTTTCTCTACATATTTGTTATTTATTTTGAAAATATATAAATTTACTTTTGTTTTTTTAAAAGTCGTGTTAATTCTGTTTCTATTTTTATTTTCGCTTTATTAAAGTCGTGTTTACTTTTATTTTATTAAAATTTATTTGTCTTATTTACTTTCGTAAAATAATATCTATATCTACTTTTACTTATTATATTTGGGAGATACAATGTCATCTCTATAAACATCTTTTGAAAAAAATACACAAGATATTGAGAAATTCAGTTTGGGGATATTCAGAAGTCATTCGAGAAATCTCTGAACATTCTATGTCATACTCATTTACAAGAAGGTATTTTTAATCAAGTAAGGTATCGGATTTTATTAGAGGCAATGTAGTTAATTTATGCTTAGCTGAAATGCATTGAGGAAGCATCTCACCAACTAGCCGGCATGTGCAACTATTCATTCAAAATAATTTACGGATTTCATGCGAGCACGATATTGCATATTACCTTCACAATTCCATTCCAATACCGATACAGAGAATTGACGCTTATTGGAGGAGATTATCTATGCACATACATGGGTTCAATGACGAGGGAGCATGACTCAATATGACATCTCACATTGTTGAGATATTAGATGGGATGAATCCACGTTTGAGAGAGCATATGATAGACGAGTTTCTCGATATGGTAGATCCATCTCAAAGCATAATTCGAGCCCCTTCGTACAACATAAAATATAGAGGTCGATCTACCTGCAGAGGTGAGAGCAGACGTCGCGTACCTTCTAATGGATATGCATCAACTGCAGGATCTAGGGCCACTCAACTGACTGCAACGTCTCGAGGGAGAGGGAGACGTGGGAAGGGGTCGGTGGCTCGCAATACTCAATCTACCGATGATCACTCTCCAGTTTCACAAATATGTGATATCTACATTAATAAGAACCAAAAGAAAAATAAATAAATAAATAACACAAAATAAATAATAATAAATAATTAAACATAAAATAAATAATTAATATATAAAATTTTAATTAATAAAATAAAAATAAATAATTAAATAATTTTGAGGAACACTTTGGGGGGAGATTCCATATTGCTCAATGACTGGATTACTGATTTGACATGTATATTTGTGTCATAAAACCAGATTAAAATAATAAAACCAAAAAAGTCATTGGTATTATTTAAAAACAAAAACAAAAGTCTTTGGTATTAATATATTATGAAAGTAATAGGAAGATTAAAAAAAGACTAAACAGTGACTCAAATTATTCATAAAATATTTTGTGATTAAAAAATATTAATATTTTATGAGTAATTATAATCCTCATTTAATCTGAAAATTATATTATGTGTCGGGTGTATATGCCATCTCTCTCACAGCAGACGGGCCCCACAACTTTGTGGGGCCCGCCTGCTGTGAGAGAGATGACATATACACCAATACCCGACGCATGATATACCACCTCCATTTGATCCCCTTTTGATTTATATATCATTTCTCATATACTTTCAATTTGTAGGATTGCTGATTATCGGAGGGGAAGCAGGCCTCGGGCATATTGCTTAATGACTAGGATTGCTGATTAGACATGCATATTGCTCAATGACTGGGATTGCTCAATGTCACAAATTTTTTTTTTTTTTTTAAAAAAAAAAAATATCGTTGGAAATCTTACCGTAAAATCACTCGTTCCGTATTTAAACGGAGCAGCTAAAATCCCGTTTGTCTCAGACTCTTACAAAAAACACACTCCCTAGATTCAAACCCAAGATTTCAAGATGAGATTCTGAACTATACATTACCAAATTTCAGCGCTTAAGGACTTTGTCACAAAACCTGATTAAAATAATAAAACCAACTATGTCTTTGGTATTATTTAAAAACAAAAACAAATGTTTGGTATTAATATATTATGAAAAATAATAGGAAGATTAAAAAAAAGACTAAACGGTGATTAAAATGATTTATAAAATATAAATATTTTGAGATTAAAAAATATCAATATTTTATGAGTAATTATAATCCTCATATAATCTCCTTTTAATTTATATATAATTTCTCATATACTATCCAATTCGTACGATTGCTGATTATTGGACCAACAAAGTCAATGACAACTTCTTTTTGGTATTCTAATATTAATGTCTTCATAATTCACATAAACTTACCAAAAATTAAAAAAATTATATATAGAGTTATGTCATCTTATGGTCGTATTACTTACTCCGTTGACATCAATTTTGGACCAAAGTTTGCTCTTAATATAATATCAAGAATGAACACACACAATAATTTTTTAGTGTTTCCTATTTATTTGAGAACATACTTTAAAATTTTAAGATATACATCCGCTAATTATATATGAAAAAATATAAAAAATTTAACACAACTCGACTCAACACTAATAATTTTCCCTAAAAATAAAGATATTGAGCTAATGAAACTCAACAATTTGCTAAATAAACTTCTCAAAAACAAACATTTTCTTCGCTAAATCATAAACCACTATCAGCATGGCCTCTTCTTTATCTCATCATCTTCATGCTAAGCCCATTCTTCTCCTCATCATCAGCATCCTCTGCATCTCAATCAAAGGCAACTTTGCTCAGCCGCCAAGCCACATATGCCCTCCTTTCGACTGCGGAAACGGCGTCGTAATTAGATACCCATTGTGGCACCATAGCCAACAACAACTTGAACACTGTGGCTACCAAGGCCTGAACATCACCTGCAACAACCAAAATCCAGCCTTAAACATATCCAACAATCTTTACAACATCAAAAGCATCAATTACTCAGACAATTCTCTCATCATCTCATATTCAAATCAAATAAAAGAACCAAAATGTCCAAAAATACCCATCAATGTGACCAACAACAAATCCCCATTATTATTATTCAATTACACTTATGGCAACAAAATGTTGAGTTTCTTTTATAATTGCACTTTATATCCGCCTTCACAACAAGACATAACGTGTCTTCAATTTGGTGCCATGCGTTCGTTTGTGTTCAGTGCATTGGCGATCCCTGAGTTTGATTGGCATGCGTATTGTGAATCAACTATGTCTGTGCCAGTGCTTGATGATGATGATGATGATGGGAAGCTGCTGCTGGCGAGCAGCCTTGGCCGAGCTTTGGCTGAAGGGTTCAAGCTGACGTGGCGAGCACCGGCTGCTGGTGCATGTCAAGCTTGTGAGGCTTCGGATTCTAATGGGTTCTGTGGGTATAGTACTAATGGCACAGGAGGCCAAGAGTTCTTTTGTATCTGCCCTGATGGTCGCCACTCGCTTAGCTGTTACGGTGAAGGTATTCAGCTCTTTCATTTCATCTAGTAGCAAATTAATTAACCATTCATATTTAGCAAATTTCTAGGTATCACGTCACTAGATCTAGAAAAATTTCATTTTTTAATATATAATATAATATTTTTTTTATTCTTAATTGGTATAAGCCTCTTTTTAAGAACTCGTTTAAAGCTCTATAAATTCAAGTCAACCCTTGCACATCACTCATGTAATAACCTAATGCCACACATGTTAATAGATTAAAAAATTATTAAATAAATAATTATTGGATTATATATACAATTTATTTATTAGTTGGTGGGAGGGTGTCCCTTAATTTTAAGGGTCTTAGATAAGTTTCTAAATTATGTGACCCATATCAATAAAAGATAAGGGTTTTTTTGGCCTTTTTGTTACAATGGTATGCCTCCGTTACACTAAATAATTATTCCATATTTAGAGTATATTATTATCAATTAAATAATATCAACTTAGCTTGTAACATTTTTTTGGACATAAAGTGTATTTATATAATAAGAATGGTGCTTTTGATAATTTCCAAAATGTTATCAAACAATCAAATATGATTGTATTTAATTTATGCTGTATTTAGGTTAAATAGATAAAAATATATTGGAGAGAGCTAGAGAACGAGAAAATCTACAATATAACAGAGATATTATGTCATCCGTACAATAATTTAATAATTCATTGTCACGCGTGTTAAAATATTAAAAAACAACTAAAAATATATATTAAATCATAAATGTCATTTACTAATTTATTTGTGATATCACGTCTTTCATACCTTTATTACATCAAAAAATTACTCCTAGAGAACACGACTCAAGGAGTGCTTAAACACTATCATTAGGGAAATCACTAGCCCAAAGCTTAAACTATTAGGAGAGGGATCGACATAAATATTAAAGAAAAGTTTTAACAGACTAGATAGGGACACTCGAAGGTTTGGTTTTCAAACATGAGACTCTAGTTCTAATATCAAGAAGAGTTAAGAAAATCCTTAAACTAAACTCTTGAGCTTTTAAGTAAGAGCTTATGAACATTAATATTAAAGAAAGCTCTTAATAATTAAGCACCGTTAAATATTTCTATGAAAACACTGCAGGTAAATTAAAGTGTTATTTTTATCAATATTTATATCAGATCGCTTTCTATCTAATGGAATGTTATTGGATGAATTGACAAATGACATTATTGAGAAAAAGATAGCTCTTTTAAAAATCTCAGAAGATGCTGATTTAAAATCATATTTTAATTAAGGGTTCTTGTGATTCTAGAGGATCCCTCTCCAAGAGAACCAAAATGATTCTCTATTGATTCAAATGTTGTACCTTCTGGATAAATTTTTGGCTTCAACTTTTGTAATTGCTTCCTGATATCTAATGAGCATTACTATGTGAATTGGCAGGTGTTGTTACGGTTGTCCCCAATTACATTAACATAGGTGAGCTTAGTTTCTCTCATTGTAAAATCTATTAATTTGCAGCACTTTGCCTATTCAAATAACTAACAACATTACTCTCCCCATGTGCATCAATTTTTCAGGTGGATTGACAGTTGGTGGTTTGATTATTGTAGCAACAGTTTCTTACTTCATCAATAAGAAGAGAGCTGCCCCTTATAAACCAATTTCCCACAATTGATATGCAACACCAGTCAAAATTGTATGCTCTTTTTCCATAGTATTGGCTTTGATTTTCATAATGGATGGCCCTATTAATCACTTTAAAGCTTTCATGAATGTTAATTATGGCTACCAATTTCCTATGTAATTAATTATATTCCATGATAAATAACAGGGATGGATATGAGTTGGGGCAACTTTCGGTTCTGAATGGTCGATTTGAAAATTCTAAAATTATTTTAGGGTCGAAAAGTTCTGATTTTCCATTAAAAAGACAATATATGTATTCACCCCTATAATTTTTACATAATGACAATTACCTGTAATATTTATTTACTTTAAAAAATGACCCGTAAATTTTTAATTTGAATCAAATAGATCACTATCTCCGACCGAACCTGCAATATGTAACATCCCAAATTTTTGAAAATATTTTCGGAAGGTATTCGGACTGCAGTAAAGGTTTCAGAATGAGACGATATTAGAGAATAAGAGTTTAACTGTTAAAATATAACTCGGAATAATTTAAAATGGAGACTCGGTGCATTGGAAACCATGAAATTTGGAAGAACCGTTTACACGATTTACATATATTATTTTTACAGAGAAGATTTGTTATTTCGGCTATAAAAATAGAAAACAAACTCCGATTGGGATGACTCTTGACCATCAAACCCATTTTTTCAAGAAGAACAATTTTTGTGTTGAACAATTTTTGAAATTTTGAGCAGAAGGGCCTTAGATTTGCATATTCCGAAATATGACAAGATCAAGGACTTAACTGCTATTTCGCAGGGCTTAACATTTAAATGTTAAAAAAATTTCTATATATACCCTTAAGCTTCTAAAATTGTAACCGTTTGAGAGAGAGAGCATTGAGCTTGATGGCCGGCCATCGGTCTTCGCCGACCCGACCATCGTGAATTTGTTGGTGGCCGGCGGCAGCCCTAAAATCGTCGGAAACAGCCCAAAACATGGAGGAAGTGCACTTGGCTTCAAATTTTTGATCCATGCTCATTGTTTCGTTTCACGGCTCAAGTCACCCACCAAATCGAAGCTCTCAGAGAGTACTACAAGATAGAGATGACTGTTTTTCTGATCCGTGCATGGCTACACATAAAATGAGGAAGAAAGAATCAGTGAATAATAGCTCCGAATGAACAGTAGCTCCAACTGAAATTTTGTTGATTCCAGCTCATTCGTGAGACCGTTGGGAGTCCGTATATGCCCTCGAAATCTCGGTAAGACCTCACGATAAAAATACGCTAATTTCAAGTTTGCTGTTAAATATTCGGATATTTCCTGAGTTTCGTATTGTAGTGTAATGATATAAATTGAATTGTTTGGGCTTTAGTATATTGAATGTGTGTTTATGGTAGAATCTGAGTGAAAGCGAAACGAATTGGATCGATCCGATAAATTATGCAAATTTCCGGTGAAGTGGATTTCCTGTATTGATGTTTTTGTAAATGTATTGACATATATGAGTTAAATATGATGATATGAGAATGTTCAGATAGTTTCGGAAAGTTTCAGAGGGGCCTGGATTCTTCCGTAGCGTTATCGAAAAGTTTTACAGAAAATTTTCTGAAAACGTGGAAATCGAGTATTTAAGTTATCTGGTCGTTCTGAAATGTTATATTATGATGTAATAGGAGTATAAGATGTGCTCTGGGTGGAACGTGAAAGACTCGAAAAATTTTGGATTCCTCCGTAACATTTTCGAACTTTTCGGAAGATTTTCTTATTTTAGCCGGTAATGGAATCTAATGCTATGTATATGTTATATTGGATATATTATGAGTAACGAACTGACATATTTGAAGACAAACTTAATTTAGGTATTCCCCGGAAGTTTGTTATAGTTCAGTCTAAAATTCTACATAACATTGGTTCTAATTGTATCCGCCGTTTGTTTTGACAAATATGACTAGGATCATAAGTGTTCACAAACAATCGCGTAATGGATTTTGATGATGCAATATGAGTGAAGACTTCGACGCAGAACAGCGAGACGTTACAAAAAGATGTCGAAGCACATCGGTGGTGAAGAGCGAAGAATGTGAAGACTGGTGCATATTGAAGAAATTGTAAAGTCTTAACATGGGGCTCTAAATGTATTATGAATTGTTTATTCAAGTACATAAGCTCACATGAAACATGCACATTCACTTAGATGCATTAAGTTCATATACAAAATGCCTTAAAACTTCATATATGCATTTTTGGTAACGAGACCGGCATACTGGTACCTTACCGGTCCCCATACCGGTGAGATGCTCCATTTTGTAAGCTCTTTGGAACCGGTACACTTCATACCGGTGTCATACCAGTGACCATATCAGTCATACTAGGGATTGCATACACACTGGAACCGGCATGCATCAAACCGGCTACCATACCGGTGAGCCAAACCAGCATTGATCATACCGGTCTATATATCGGTGTCCATACCGGTGAGCCTATTAGTAAAACATGCTTACTGGAACCGGTAAGGACCAAATCGGTCCCCATACCGATGACTATACTGGCGTAACCGATATATTCAAACGGTAATATAGTCGTTACTATGCCAGACCGGCATACCGGTGTCTGAAGACCGGCATACCAGTCTCAGACAGAGAAGTTGGGGTTGCTTTATATTTTATTATAAATTGAACCCCAATTCATTTTTTCAAGGTTACACAACCTTTATATACATTACACTAAGTCAAAAACAGAGAGTTTTCTTTAACCTTCATAATCATACACTCTCATACATCAAGCTCACACACTACACCTTCTTAATCTTTGATAGTGAGTTTAGATCACTTGGGTAGGCAACTCACACAATCTTCTTTATCTTTGTGAGTGCCCAAGTGTGTCTACAAACTTCTTATTTAAAACACTTGTGGTTTGTGAAATCCTATCGTTTGGGTAATTGTAAAGGTTGGTGAGTGACCATACGTAGAAAACTCAAAGTGTAAGGGTTTGGAGTGAACCTTGCGTAAAAACTCTTGGTTGCGAGTGAGTCACGGAAAAAACTAGATTGATAGTGAAAAGCTTCAAGCACAGTTTGAGGGAGTGGACGTAGGCATTGTTGGCCGAACCACTATAACTCACGGTGTTATTTTCTCTATCCCTTAACTCTTTAATTACCACAAGTTTATTTTTATATTTACTTATATATTAGAAACTTGCATATAAGTAATATTTATTGTATGAGAAAATATACCCTAAGGCTTAATCGATAAAAGTAGTTAAAATCGGCAAAGATTTTTATTTCTGCATTATTTGACAATAACCCAATTCACCCCATCTTGGGAATAAAGAGTTTGGTTGTTGTATTACTTGTAAGGAATTTCCAGTATTTTATGTGATGAGTACCGGACGTGTCAGTTATTATTTATTTCGATAAAAGATATATGTGTGTGTGTGTGTATATAGACTTATTTTTGTAGTTTCATAATTTACGAGTTATTTGTCAATGGATGAGGGATTTGACACGTGTATGTGATGAGCTTAATATGTGTACGGATGGCAGAAAAGCCCGGGCCTGGGCCGGGCAGTATTTTTAGAAGAGCCCGAGCCGGGCTCAATATTTTTGGCCCGAGCTAAAAAAAAAATTTTTACTTATTATTTATACTTTGTAGCATTTGAATTATTAGTTTATAGAGTAAACTTTTAATATATTTGTAAATTATCTTGAAACAAATGGCCTTTATTTTGTATTTGTATGTTCTTAATTTTAATTTTAATTTTTTTTTAAAATGGGCCGGATAAAGCCCGGGCCCGGCCAGAGTCAGGACGGGCGGACCTTTTCCCGGGTAAAAATTTTCCTGGCCGGGCTTATCAAAACCTGGGCCCAGCCAGACCCATTGCCCTCTTAAATATGTGTATGGATAAGCTTGTAACATTGATGTTTTTCAAAGCATGAATTCATGTATGTTTCCTTAAATGAATTTCAAGGTAAAGCATTAAATGATTTCGTCGTCAGAAAGTTTATACTTGATATAAAAGAACAGATCGATTATTGATTATGTTGAGATCATGAGTTTGTAATATATGAGAAAGTTTATGTGAATTTTGATATACATGAGCATATTCTTTAGAAAAAAATTTATGCTAGTATGCACTCTGTGTATATATATGTATCATATTATTTACCGTGAGGCGAGGTCTCATGCATGTTACCAATTTTGCTCCAGATGCCATTTATTACTGTAGGGATGCCCATGTCGCCAGCTTTGACGTATTGTCACGAGAGCTGTATGTTATGATACACTTGTGTACATATACGTGCCATATTATTTGCCATGAGATGAGGTCTCATGTTTTCAGTTTTTTCTGGATGCCAATTATTGCCGTGTGGATGCCCCATGTTGCTAGATTTACCGTATTGTCACAAGAGTGTATACAAATAAACTAATAATTTTATTTTACGCATATATACCAACGTACATTGGGCTACAGCTGAACCCCAGCATGGATGACGATGTTGGGGGAAGTACCAATTCCAATAGTTGTATATGTATTCTCAAAGTGTATTAGCTTTTCATGATTTAAGAATTATGTATAATGATTTACAGTTACGTTTCGTGATTTACGATTTATGTTTATAATATGTGTGGAGGGTTTTGATTGATGAGTTGCTAATGTGTCATAATAGTGCTGATTAGAGAATCAGTTCGAACGGTATTCATCTCATATCTATTCTAAAATAGGTAATGAGTCTTGTACGAGCATTGCATGTGTAAGCCAGTGCATATGTATGTCTTGGTTTGTTTATGTGTTCTTTGATGTATTGGAGATTATGTATATTTCGCAATTGGTTACACGATTGTGTATGTGTGTATGTCTAAGTGTATATGATAGAAAATTGTGATATGTCTGGATTGTGTATGTTTCTGTGAAATGAATGATATGACAACCACTGTGAGTATAAAATATTATAAATTGTGTTTGCTAAGTTCGTAATGTATGTATGTATATTTGGGTAAAGATTGAATGTGTTTGTAGGTTTTCGATATCAGAAACGTCTCCAGGTAAGAATTCTAAAATTTGGACTAGTGTGACTCTAAGAGAAGTGAGCTATGATTCCTGAACTAATATGTGCGAATAAGTGTAGACCACATATGTTAAGCTATTGTAAGATTATTTATATTAAATAAAGCTCATTTAACTTACTGATTGATGACATTTCGAATATACTTATTCATGATAAAGTATAAAAATATAACTTCATGTTTCAGATGATTGAAATATATTCGGTTTTGAATGACGTACTCTGTTGTTATTCGAATTTATGCTTTGTACGCTTTTGGTGTTTGGTCTTTAGATTGGCATATATATATATATATATATGAGGATTTGATATATGTAAGGAAAATAGGATAATAAAATTGATAAATCTGAACTCGTACCAAATAAGAAATTCTGAAAAACTTTTGATATATGACATGATATGCTTGGCTTGTATGTTTTGTTTGTAGTACGAGCATGGTTACTTAGTGAGTTTTATAACTCACACCAAATCAGTTTGCTAGTTTTGCAGGTTGGCTGCCAGATCGATCAGCCACTTCAGCTTTAAAAGTCATGCTCGAGACGCCGAGTCACCCAAATTGCAGTCACCCTCTCTAGTGTCTTGTGAAATATCATAGGGGCTTATGGTCCATGATTATTATGATATTTGTCGTGACATGCACGCTGTTTTGTATTTATGTAAATAAAAACGGACATGATGCATCCAGTTTTAGGATGCATCATGTCCGTTTTTCTATAAATTTGGAGGCTTATAGAGATGAGTCAATCATGTCTCATGCTTGTAGCATCCTGACTCAAGCGGAGTGTTACATAATAAGTCTCTTCATTTTTTTAACTTCATATTAGAGTTTGTCATTGACTCAACTAGCAATGGTCAACAAAAACTGACCAAACTAGACCCACAAAATGAACACTTCTAATTTTATATATTTGATAATAGATAGTTTGTCAGTGAAGTTGTGTTGTTGGAGTATAATTAGGTGAATTTTTCCTTTTTTGAAATAAGGAGTTTGTGTAGGAAATTTTCTAAATATGGGTATAAGAGTTTATATAAAGGAAATGAAAGGATGTAATCCTTAAATGAAGAGATTAAACTTCTTGGGTTTAAAGGGAATGGTAACCCTTAGGAGTTGCCTTAATAGACATAAGAGTACATTTTAAATGGTAACCCTCAATGTCTATAAATAAGGCATTGGATTCCCATTTTCTATTCACTTAAGAATTCAAATATACATTCTCTTAAAAAATATTGCATATTAGAGGTCTTGAGTTATTCATAGTCACTAGAGTTCCCACCATTCTTCTTTATTCACATTCTTGTGAAATGAGTGCCCCTTCTACAAGAAGTATCCAAGTGATCTTGGGAGAACATTAGCCACCAAAACCATATGTAGAGCATCGAGGCGGGACTAATAAGTTCTTAAAGACAGAGGCAACTCGACTTGGAATTTATTTTGATCATCATTTCTACATTTTCCAAGTTTTCCTAGTATCCATTGTTGTTTTCTGTTTTTGAAATGATTTAGATAAGATTGCATTTTAAATTTCATTTGATGACACCAATTTACCAACAATCTTGAGAACTTATTACCTTTTAAGTGTTGTTAGATGAAATTTTATATGTTTTAATTGTCAATTTTCTGGAAAATATGTTATGTGCATGAAAAATACGCATGGGTGTTCGAACACCCGATGAACGCGTAGGCAAAAATTTGATTTTCATAGACTCGTTTGAACGCGTCTTCAAACGCACTCGAATGCCAGTCTTTTGCCAAAGAACATTCGAACGCGTTTATGAACCTATCACGAACGAGAACTCTATAGAACACTTCGTTCGAACGTGTTTACAAACGCAACACGAACGTGAACTCTCTGGAACACTTCGTCCGAACGCACTTATAAACGCTACACGAACGTGAACTCACTGGAAAATTTCGTTCGAACGGATTAACGAACATGACACTAACAAAATTAATCATGTAATTATTTTAGATTCAAAAAGACTAACATAGATTATCATATGATATATGACATCTATGCAATAATGTTAACTTAGTAAAATCATATAATGTATTATTATAAACTTGATAATATAGGTTTAAGTTAATATTAGGGTGTTCAATTATCACAAGCATACACATAGTGATAAAGTTGAAAAATTAATCGTGTGTTGCATACTTGGTTGAGAATTAAAAGTGTAACTCTATATAAGTAATTCCGTCCCAGCTTGATTGACTTATATATATATATATATACATCCACACAAATTCATTATTGTATTGTGAATTGAAGTGTAATACTAAGTTTGAATGTATAAGATATTCTATTGAGAAAGTGTTTAAAGGATATTCTGTCAAAAAGACGATAAGAGCCTAAGTGGACAGAGATTTAAGTGGTTACTCTGGACCCCCCATTGTCATATGGAAATATTCATTTATTCATTTATCATAAGAAACCTTAGTCGTAAATTAAAGGACTTGTGTTATTTGGTACTATTGTCCAATATAACAACGAGTGAATTCTTATAATATCACTTAAATAATATCAAACATTTGATCATTGTGTAATTTTTCTTTTGTAGACTTATTGACTACTGTTGGTTTTTCTAGTTACACATGGCTAGCGGAAATATCGCAGAATCAGTCGCTCATGGAGAAAAACCGAAAAAGTTTGGTGGAGCAAACTTTAAACAATGGCTGAGTAAAATATTGTTTTACCTGACAACATTGTAGTTGGCTAAGTACCTCAAAGATCTTCCGGATCCTGTGGAGGGAGAAAAAGAAACAGCCAAGCAACTGCGAGAAGAGACATGGTCGTCAGATGACTTCTTATGCAAGAATTACCTATTGGGAGGACTTGACAATACCCTGTACAATGTGTACCAAGGCATGACCTCTGTAAAGATTCTCCGGGAATCTCTCGAGAAGAAGTACAAAACCGAGGATGCCGGACATAAGAAATTTTTCGTGGGTAGGTTCCTGGACTACAAGATGGTAGATTCAAGGACGGTAATGTCTCAGTTGGGTGATATTCAGTAAATCATTTTTGAAATATTTGATGAAGAATGAAACTTTGCGAGACGTTCAAGTTTCCACAATCATTGGAAAGTTGCCTCAATCATGGAAGGACTTCGAGAGTTATCTGAAATATAAAAAGAAATATATGAGTCTTAAAGACCTTGCAGTTCGATTGAGGATCGAAGAGGAAAACAGGAAGTCTGAGAAGGCCAACTATAAGACTATGGAGTCTAAGGCTAACATCATCGTGGGTGGAAAGGGTAGCAAAAAGAGAAAGAACAGTGGAGCTGATTTTTCCTAAGCAAATAATAAGTTCAAGGGGAAGTGTTACATCTGTGGAAAAAAACGGTCACATGACAAAGGACTGCAGAAACAAAAAGTCTCAGGAAATGAGGCTCATGTCACTGAAGATGAGCAATTAACTGATGAAGTCTCAGAGATGAACCTCTCAGCAGTTGTAACAGAAGCCAACTTGGTTGGAAATTCGAGAGAATGGTGGGTAGACACTGAGGCTACTCGTCATATTTGTTCTGATAACAAGATATTTTCCTCGTATCAGAAGGTCAACGGTGGCGATCATATGACAATGGGAAACTCTTATACCCCTAAAGTGGTTGGATAAGGCACAATGGTTCTGAAGATGACATCTGGGAAAGAGCTTACATTGAAGAATGTCTTGCATGTTCCTGATATTCGGAAGAACTTGGTTTCATATTCACTCCTTAGCAAAAATGGTTTTAAGCTTGTATTTAATTCTGATAAATTTTTTTTTGACCAAGAATGATGTCTATGTAGGAAAAGATACACCATTGTGGGCCTTTTCAAGTTCAATGTAATGACTGTCAATCGACACATTACTAATAATAAAACTACATCTTCTGTTAATATTATTGAATCTCAAAATGTATCACATGAGAGGTTAGGACATGTTAATTATGATATTATGTGTAAATTAATTAACATGGACCTTATACCTAAATTTACAATTGATAACTAACATAAATGTGAGACATGTGTTGAAGCAAAAATGCATAGAGCATCATTTCATTCCATAGAACGAAGTTCTGAGGAACTTGTACACATTGATGTGTGTGATATGAATATTATGCAAACAAGAGGTGGTAAAAAGTACTTTGTCACTTTTATCGATGATAGCACAAGATTCTGTCATGTGTATTTACTGAGGAGTAATATGAAGCTATTGGGAGTTTTATACACTATAAAAACGAAGTTGAAAATCAACTTGGCAAGAAAATCAAAAGGATCATGAGTGATAGATGAGGTGAATATGTGTCACCATTTGATGAATATTGTTCAAATCATAGAATTATTCACAAAACTACTGCTCCTTATTCGCCTCAACAAAACGACATTGTTGAACGCAAAAATCAAACGTTGAAGGAAATGATGAATGTCATGTTGACAGCTCTGGTTTACCCCAGAACTTGGGGGGGAAGCCTTACTTTCCGCCAACTATGTTCTGAACAAGCTACCTCACAGAACATTGGACAAGACACCAAATGAATTATGGAAATGTCACGTGCCTTCCTACAAATACCTGAAAGTGTTGGGGTGTTGACCGGCGTAAACACACACGTATAACGCAAGCTTACGTATCTTTCAAGTAGTATAAAAAGTATTGATCCAACAAGGACTTAATACATAATCTATTAATTTTATGAGGTCAAATGATTACTAGTATATAACAGGTTGATTGATTTATTTGAAATGGTGATGATTCTAAATTTAAAAACAAGTAAATAAAATTGGACAAAAGTAGGTTTAAGAAAATTCAATATTAAAAACTATCTAGGGTTATGAATCTTTCTAATATCTTATAAAAGATGAAGTGGTTATTTCATGGTTGTGTAATAAATCGGTTTACTAACCTAGAACACTAAATTATGCAAAAGCCTCTGTCGATGGTCAGACGCAAATACCCAGTTTAACCAATTGAACTATATGTCTATGTCAACCAAATTATATGGATTCATTAAGTTTAAGTTCCAATTATGGCTACCCCCGCCCAACATGTATATGTCTATCCTGTAAGGAAATCTATTAAAGGGTTATCTATCCTCAAAGAAGATCGTGGGCTATTAAGTCTAAGGCTGAAACCTAAAATTCCTTTGTCAAGTTTATTTTAGATTTACGACATCAATCTTATTGGTGATCAGACAACAATAAGCATTAAACTTAAGTCTTAATAAGTAAACCTTTAAATTACTCAAACTATAAAATAACCCCTTATGAACCGATGATATTAGAATTCATCACAACCCCAGATAACTAACTTAGTTACGACACATAACTATGGCTAGTAAAAACTTAAATAAAATAAAAGACATAAAGTAAAATGCTGAAAAGTAAATTGCTTAAAAGTAAATGACGGAAAGTAAATGCTGAATTTAAATACTGAAAATTAAATGCTGAAAAGTAAATGCTGAAAGTAAATTACTGAAAAATAAATGCTGAAAGTAAATTGCTGAAAAGTAAATGTTGAAAGTAAATTTCTGAAAAGTAAATAAAGTAAAAGTACAATAAAAGAAATGCTGAGGTAAAAGGATCCACTTTTATTACTTCTATTTTAGATATCTCCCTTAATATAATATATTAACTTTGCATGATAATTACCAACCAGCCATATAGGCGGTATCCAGATTAAGTCAAATTAATAATTAATTACCAACCGACCAATCAGGCGCTATCCAGTTTAGTCAGGTTAAAACCAATTTAAATAATTACCAACCGACCAATATGGCGGTATCCTCGTTAAGTCAGGTTTTAACTAGTTTATATATTAAATTAAGCGAGATTAATCTAAATATTAGTAATAAAAGTTTTACCTTTTACCCCAGCAAAGGGGAGTTACTTTCTCATTACTGAAAAGTAAAAACTGAAAATTAAAGAAAAAAAGTACTGTGCGTAAAAGTAAATTGCGGAAAGTAAAAACTGAAAAGTAAAGAAAAGAAAGTGCGAAAGCGGAAATTAATTACTGAAAGCTATAAATAAATAAACGTACAAGATACAATCTTCTTAGTATTCTTAAGGAATTCCTTAGAAGAAAGTATGAATTTACAAATGAAATGGCTTGGTATTTATAGGCAAAATTTTGCCTCCATCAAATCATCCACCGAATCCATTATTAATTGCTCCACTAATTGCTCCACCAAATCCATTATTAATTGCTCCACTAATTGCTTATCATGTTTGGTGGTGATTTGATAATTTTTATTATTTATTTATTAATTTATTTTTTGCTTTGAAAATGACTTTAATAATTACACACAACACACTTCTGGATGGTTCATCAATTTCGGGCATGAAATCTTCAGAATTCAAAATTATTTTGTGTTTTAAGTTGTAGAGCTTTGATTCTTCTTTAATCTGAAACTTGAATCAGCTTAATCCGTTATCGGAGTAAAACGTTATGCCCAAAATACGACAGATGCGCAAAATTGGAATTTCCAAAACTGCACTTCGTTAAAACGCCCCTTTCATTTCCAATCTCCAAAATTAATATGTCAAGTCCAATTTTTGCCCTTATTTGACCCACATTTCGTCCTAAATGATTTCATTATGTCCCAATATTTTTTTCTGCAAAATAACTAAAACACATCAAAACGTTTATCAAACCCGAGAAACTAAACAAAATATTATGTAAGGGCAGTAAATATTGATATATTTTTCGCTCATCAGGTGTCTCGCCAAAGTGAGGTTCCTAAACCTAATAAGGTTAGAATAGGACCCCAGGACTGTTGATTATATATATTCATTGGATATGCTTCCAACAGTAGTGCGTATCGATTCTTGGTACATAAGTCGGAAATTCCCGACATCAATCCAAATATGATAACTGAGTCAAATAATGCGACTTTCTTTGAGAGATATTTCTTTGTAAGGATAGACAAAGAACATAGTCTCTCAAAATAACTATTGATACTGTCAAAGGCAGTGATCAAGTTGACCAAGAATCGAATCAACATGAAAATATTGAGAAAATTGAACCTAGACGTAGCAAAAGAGCTAGAATGTCTATGTCATTTGGACCCGATTTTCTGACATACATGTTAGAAAATGTGTCTCAAAGCTATAAAGAAGCAATTTCTTCATTAGAGGCACATTTTTGGAAAGAGGCTATCAATATTGAAATTGATTTCATCCTACAAAACCATACTTGGGAGTTGGTTGATCTTCCTCTAGGTTGTAAGCCATTGGGCTACAAATGAATATTCAAAGGGAAGATGAAACCAGATTGATCAATAGATAAGTATAAAGCAAGACTTGTCATAAAAGGTTATATACAAAAAGAAGGTCATGAGTACTTTGATACCTATTCATTGGTGACTCGTATCGCGTCAATAAGAATGCTCATATCGATAGCATCTATATTTGGTCTTGAAATACATCAAATGGATGTAAAGACGACATTCTTAAATGGTGACCTAGATTAAGAGATTTACATGAAACAATCAGAAGGTTTCAATGTTCCTGGACAAGAACAGAAGTGTGCAAACTTGTAAAATTCTTATACGGATTAAAACAAACACCTAAAAAAAGCATGAAAATTTTGACAAAGAGATGTTGTCAAGTCGGTTCAAAATCAATGAGTGTGATTAGTGTGTATACACCAAATCAACTAAAAAATGGCATTGTGTGTCTCTACATAGACGATATGCTAATAATTGGTAGTAATCATGAGACGATTTAGTCTACCAAGAAAGTATTGACCAGTAAATTTGATATGAAAGACTTGAGAGTAACTGATGTGATCTTAGGAATTAAAATTTCCAGAACATCAGAAGGGTATATATTATCTCAGACTCACTATGTTGAGAAGATACTTGAGAAATATAATAAAGGAGATCTAAATATGGCTAGAACTCATGTAGACCTAACTCTTCATTTATCAAAGAATATTGGCTCAAGCGTATCTCAATTAGAGTATTCGAGAATCATCGGAAGTCTAATATATCTCATAAATTGCACATGACCTGATATCGTTCAAGCTGTAAACATGCTTAGCAGATATACGAGCAATCCAGGACATAACCACTGGAAAGTCATAGTAAGATTTTTGTGGTATCTGAGAGAAACTTCAAAATATGGTTTGTATTATACGATATATCCTGCTATTATAGAGGGATACAGCGATGCTAACTGGATATCTGATACAGTGGATTCCAAATCTACGAGTATATTTGTTTTAACATTTGGTGGTGCAGTAGTGTCATGCAAATCCTCGAGGCAAACATGCATTGTCCGATCTACTATGGAATCAGAGTTCATAGCATTAGATAAAACAGCGGAATAAGCGGAATGACTTAGAAATTTCCTTGAGGATATTCCAAATTAGCCCAAACATGTGCCAGCGATAAACATACATTGTGATAGTCAATCGACTATTGGGAGAGCCTAAAAAATAATGTATAAGGGTAAATCTCGACACATACGTCACCGACATAATAAAATACGACAATTGCTCTCAAGTGGCATAATTTCGATAGATTATGTCAAATTGAAGGAAAACCTAGCAGATCCACTTATTAAATGTTTACCTAGAGAGCAAGTTGAGAAGTCATCGAGGGAATGTGCTTGAAGCCTATAAATTAAGAATTGTCACTTTAGAAACCCAACCTAGCTGACTGGAGATCCTAAGATCTAAGTTCAAAATGGATAAATGAAACTTTGTGCAATTCAAAATAAGCACTGTAGAGTTTTATATTATTTCTCATTCCTGTAATGACGCAGAGTGCCGTCTGTCAAGGTTAGGATAAACTAAGGCTTTTAATGATCACTATATTAGGAGAAGAGTCATAATATGGGTAAATGAAGATTACCTCTCTATAGTTGTACGGGCCAAAATTGGGCCGAGGGTAAAACCATCTTTTCACTTCGAACCCAATACCGAATAAGGCCCATAGACAAAGGTCCAGCGAGATTCTGAATACCAAAAAGCCTAGGGAAAAGCCCAAAGAAACCTTATTCCACTTGCAGATAAAGATTAACACATAAAGTAAAGCCAAGAAACAGAATATAAACATACCACAAATCATTACCAACTATTTCCCTCTTTTCCCAAACATGATACGTATCCTCCACATGTAGAGATTCATGATCACCGAAAGTTTACGTTTTAAACATGTTATGGGGACCTCGTTCCCATATGCTAAACCAAAGAGATCATATTTCTCCAACTATAAATAGAAGCAGAATTCGGAGTGTAAGGCATTCAAGCTTCTCCACTCTCATTGATAAGTGTTGTTTATACCCACTTATTACGGCATTTTTAGCTTACTGTTTTGTTATATTTCGAGATATTAAATGTCATTTATGTTTATTTCATGTTTTATTTGTAGGAGCATTAATACATGGATCTGGGAACAATTGCACATGTTTTGGGAACTTTCGGGAACACAGGACGAGCACGAGATCATTAGGCGCCAAGGTGCCAAAGTTACATAAAATTTCCAGAGCATAAGGCGCCAAGGCGCCATTGATTTATATGAAGACCGGCACCATGGCACCACATTCTCATACAAATTCCAAAGAATAAGGCGTCTTGGTGCCACACACTAAACTCAGGCGCCATGGCGCCAGTTGAAGCAATAAAATAAGGTGCCATGGCGCCCCCAAGCTGCATAAAACCCATACAATTTACCGAGAAGGCAGCGCCGTGGAGCCAATTCACAGAGCCATGGCGCTGCGGGAGAATACAACACGTATCAGGAAAGTGATTTTAGGGTTTTTAAGATCTCTAATGATACCCAATGACTCCCAGCCTCCACTATAAATATAACAGTTCGTCCATAATTAAAAAGAGAGGCTAATACAGAGCACAAAACACAGAAATAAATATTTTTAGAGATCCAATGAGAGGATTGAAGAGCGAAAAGAGGAGACAAAGGTTGTGACATCCGATGAGGAAGAGATTCAATTCGGGTTTTATCTTTTTGTTTTTTTCTTAGAACTCTAATGATTTCCATTAGATTCATGAATTGTTTATCATTGATTTTATCTTTTATCATGAACTAACTCCTTAATTCTGGAGAATGATGTAATCTATGCTTGAACCTTGTATTGTGTTTATCAATTTTGTTATGAAGTTTTATTAATTTATTTATATTCTTTTGAGTTTAATACTTCTTGATTGTTGGCCACAATTGAAGATGATGAATGTTTAGAATCTATCACTCGAGAGAGGGGATTTTGAATAGATCTAGAGAATATGACCTAGGATTTTATAGAGTTCGAGAGAATATGTAGTCCTTTGAAGTCGTTAACATAGAATCACAAAGCGTAATGAGTTGTTAACTATGTGATTTTATAGAGATATCGAAGTCTGTAGTTGATGATATTTTCACTGATGCTCGAGAGAGGGAGTGGATATTTGCGGAATCTTGACTTATAAAAATATATAACTGAACAAAGATTAATTGGCATAACAAATACATAGGTGACAACTAGGTGAAATCAGGATCCAGAATCTCTATCGTATTAGGTCATCCTATTTTATTGTTTTTATATTTTATTTATTTATTACAATCTTTATTATTTATTTTCTAAATAGAGTTAGGATTATCAATTGTAGTACTTAGTGCGAGTTAACGCAATCCATGTGGGTTCAACGCTCTTTCACCGATTTATACTAAAATTTGACATTGTACACTTGCGGTACGATATAAAAATATCACAACAAGTTTTTGGCGCCGTTGTCGGGGATTGTTTTTTTAATTCAAATTAATACTACTACCAAGTAATCTTAGCTTTAATTTAGATTTTTATCTTTTATTTTTAGTTATATTTATTTTGTTTTTGTTTTTTATATTGTTTATTGATTTGTTTTCTTTTTCTTTTGGTGCTTCAGTGAATGCGAAAATTCGCAAGTCTCGACTCGCTCCTGTTTGATCCTGAAATAGAAAGAACTGCGAGGAGACTAAGAAAAGAAAGAAAATTTGAAAAAGAAGCAATGACAGCTGAAAACATAGAGAACAACCCACGTCAGGTGGCAATCAGAGATCACTTCAAACCAGTCATAGATGATATTTATTCTGGGATTGCCCATCAACCAATCAACGCCAACAATTTTGAGTTAAAACCTGCATTGATCAACATGGTACAAAGGAATCAGTTTGGGGGTTCAGCTGTAGAAGATCCCAACTTGCACTTAAGGATGTTCCTGGAGATCGCAAATACCATAAAGATAAATGGCGTGAGTAAAGAGGCTATCAGGCTACGCTTATTCTCATTCTCTTTACGGGATAAAGCGTGGGATTGGCTGCAATCAATACAGACGGGGAGTATCATGACATGGCAGGATATGGCCACAAAATTTCTTAAGAGGTTCTTTCCACCAGCTAAATCAGCTCAACTAAGGGCAGAAATCAGTATATTTAAGCAGCTGGAAACTGAGACTTTGTATGAAGCATGAGAGCGCTTTAAGGATCTACTGCGTAGATGTCCATAACATGATTATGCAGATTGGGTCCAGATTCAGTTGTTCTATAATGGGTTGAATGGTTCGAATAGAACTGTGGTTGATGCAGCAGCTGAGGGAGCTCTATTCAAGAAATCAGCTGAGGAAGCGCACAATTTATTGGAAGAAATGGCCATTAACCATTATCAATGGCCAAGTGAACGCGCTACGGTGACCAAAGTAGCCGGAATATATGAAGTAGACCCTCTTGTGGCACTTACAGCTCAGATTTCCACCTTAGCCACTAAAGTAGCAGCCCTGACAAATCCACGAGTACCATCTATTGAATCAGCGGTAGCTACGAATATGCAGTTATTGGAAGGAAACCCGAATTTTGAGCAAGTCCAATAAGTGAACAATTGGAACTTCAACAGCTATAGAGGAAATCTTGTGCCTAACTGTTATCATCCAAACCTGTCATATGATAACACAGAGAATACCTTGCAGCCTTCTTCTGGTTTTGACTATCAAAGAGCTGAGCAAAAATCTTCCTTAGAAGACTTCGTGAGCACGTTTGTTGCTAGTACTTCAACGAGATTCGAGAAGAGTGAGTCAAGGCTAAACAATATTGAGACACACATGGAAAATATGGAGGCCACAATGAAGTCCTTAGAAACACAGATTGGCAGATTCTATCCTCCATAACCAAGCAGCAGTAGGGGTATTTGGATAAAACTGTCACAGCCGCCAAGCTATAATGTTCATGTCAAAGTCGCCAGTGGATACAAAAGAAGAAGCTACCATGACCACCATTTGGGTGTTTGCGTCTGGCTGAAGACGTTAAACTTAGCGCTAGCGGGGAGGCAACCCTTGCATTTCTTTTATTATTATTTTCTTTATTTTTAATTTTTTTATTGTGTGCTATTTATTAATTTGAATGTTATTTAAACAGGTAGCACGAGACACACAACGCCCGCGCAACCAAATTCTAACCAGCAAGAGCCTGATCAACTCCATGCACGGTAGTGTTGTTCCTCACTCTTGTTCTTTATATTTATCTTACATTGAGGACAATGCAAATTTTAAGTTTGGGGGTGTGTGTGTGCTATTTACTTGTTTAAAATTTATTGAGAAAACAAAAAATTGTTTTAGTCTTTGATAGTAAAGCATAAATCCTGTGATGATATTGTTTGTTTATGAGTGAAATTTTAGAAACGATAAGTGCCCAATTTACTTTTATCTGATGCCTTGAATAACTGATCTATGTTAGACTCCTAAGCACTTAAAAACAGGTTTTTAGCAGTAAAACTTAAGTAGTTGACAAGGTGACTAGTTGAAGAAATTGCATGTCGATGAATGACCGTTTGCTTAGATATTTATCTTGATTTGCTAGTACTATGAAGTATGGTATAGCTAAAAAGAAAAATGTCTCTAAAGAAAGAAAATAAACCACCTATAACCGATAAGCATGAAGCTACCCATGGGTGAGTATTAGGACCACCATGAGGAGAAATGATACCTTAAAGGGTAGGTGAGTTAAAAAAAGTGCAAAAAAAGAGAAGTAAAAAGAGACAAGAAAAGAAAAGGAAAAAAAAATCATATCATACTGAGCACAAAATAAAGTAATTACAGAGCTTAATTGAGATATCTAGGTTGGTTTGACCCATCGATTTTAATTTTTAAACGAAATCATTGAGTTGGCTTACTTAGGATCAAAGATGTGAATGAACCTTTACACACACACACCGTGAGTCTAGCTTAGATAATTTATTCAAGAATTTGGATTCGAGTTGCAATTGCGTACTTTGAAGGCTCTCTAATTTCATTTATAAGCTTTCTATAAGGCAAATTTTATGCGTAACTATCGAGACTATCTTTTGTTATTTTTATATTTTTGCATGATTGTGTGTGAATGACGTTTGTGGGTGTCATCGCTGTAAACCCTCACGAGACTATAACTCGTCCACTAGGGCCGCCTAGGGGTTTAAAGGCTTATTGCATACGCTAAATGCAATCGTGATCCCTACGAAAGTGCCTTAGTTAATTTAATAATTTTTATTTGTTAATTTGAATTTAGTTTTTATTTTTATCTTTTGATCGGGACTAGCAAAACCTTAAGTTTGGGGCTATTTGATAAGTGTGGTTTATACCCACTTATTTCGGCATTTTTAGCTTAATGTTTTGTTATATTTCAAGATATTTAAATGTCATTTATAGTTTATTTCATGTTTTATTTGTAGAAGCATTAATACATGGATCTGGGAACAATTGCACGTGTTTTGGGAACTTTCGGGAACACAGGACGAGCACGAGATCATTAGGCGCCAAGGCGACAAAGTTACATACAATTTCCAGAGCATAAGGCGCCAAGGCGCCATTGATTTATATGAAGACTGGTGCCATAGCGCCACATTCTCATACAAATTCCAGAGAATAGGGCGCCTTGGCGCCACACACTAAAATCAGGCGCCATGGCGCCAATTGAAGCAATAAAATAAGTCGCCATGGTGCCCCCAAGCTACATAAAACCCATATAATTTGCTGAGAAGGCAGCGCCGTGGCGCCAATTCACAGAGCCACGGCACTGCGGGAGAATACAACACGTATCAGGAAAGTGATTTTAGGGTTTTTAAGATCCCTAATGATGCCCAATGACTCCCAGCCTCTACTATAAATATAACAGTTCGTCCAGAATTAAAAAGGGAGGCTAATACAGAGCATAAAACACATAAATAAATATTTTTAGAGATCCAAAGAGAGGATTGAAGAGCGACAAGAGGAGACAAAGGCTGTGACATACGAGGAGGAAGAGATTCAATTCGGGTTTTATCTTTTTGTTTCTTTCTTAGAACTCTAATGATTTGCATTAGATTCATGAATTGTTTATCATTGATTTTATCTTTTATCATGAACTAACTCCTTAATTCTGGAGAATGATGTAATCTATGCTTGAACCTTGTATTGTGTTTATCAATTTTGTTATGAAGTTTTATTAATTTATTTATATTCTCTTGAGTTTAATGCTTCTTGATTGTTGGCCACAATTGAAGATGATGAATGTTTAGAATCTATCACTCGAGAGAGGGGATTTTGAATAGATCTAGAGAATATGACCTAGGATTTTATAGAGTTCGAGAGAATCTGTAGTCCTTTGAAGTCGTTAACATAGAATCACAAAGTGTAATGAGTTGTTAACTATGTGATTTTTATAAAGATATCGAAGTCTGTAGTTGATGATATTTTCACTGATGCTCGAGAGAGGGAATGGATATTTGCGGAATCTTGACTTATAAATAATATAACTGAACAAAGAATAATTGGCATAACAAATACATAGGCGACAGCTAGGTGAAATCAGGATCCAGAATCTCTATCGTATTAGTTCCTCCTATTTTATTATTTTATATTTTATTTATTTATTAAAATCTTTATTATTTATTTTCTAAATAGAGTTAGGATTATCAATTGTAGTACTTAGTGCAAGTTAACGCAATCCCTGTGGGTTCGACACTCTTTCACCGATTTATACTAAAACTTGACACCGTACACTTACGGTACGATATAAAAATATTTGATAAGTGTGGTTTATACTCACTTATTACGGCATTTTTAGCTTACTATTTTGTTATATTTCGAGATATTTAAATGTCCTTTATAGTTTATTTCATGTTTTATTTGTAGGAGCATTATTACATGGATCCTGGGGCAATTACACGTATTTTGGGGTCCATTCGAGAGAACCAGTAAAGACATTATAACAAGTGTGAAAAGAATAGGCGTCATGGCGTCAGTTAAATTGAACAGGATGGCGTCTGGGCGCCTCAACTTCATTGTTATCCATACATTTTCCAGAGGATATGGCGCCCAGACGCCCACTCCCAAGCCATGGTGTTGCGAGTCAGATGCGTATCAGGAAATTAGTTTTAGGGTTTCTAAGATCCCTAATGATACCCAATGACTTCCTGCCTCCACTATAAATATAACAGTTCGTCCAGAATTAAAAGGGGAGGCTAATACAGAGCACAAAACACATAAATAAATATTTTTAGAGATCCAATGAGAGGATTGAAGAGCGACAAGAGGAGACAAAGGCTGTGACATCCGAGGAAGAAGAGATTCAATTCGGGTTTTATCTTCTTATTTCTTTCTTAGAACTCTAATGATTTCCATTAGATTCATGATTTGTTATTCATTGTTTTTTTATCTTTTGTCATGAACTAAACTCATTAATTCTGGAGAATGATGTAATCGATGCCTGAACCTTGTATTTTGTTTATCAATTTTGTTATGAAATTGTATTAATTTATTTATATTCTTTTGAGTTTAATGCTTTTTGATTGTTGGCCACAATTGAAGATGATGAATGTTTAGAATCTATCACTCGAGATAGAGATATCGAAGTCTATAGTTAATGATATTTTCACTCGGCACTCGAGAGAGAGTGTGGATATTTTCGGAATCTTGACTTATAAACAATATAACTGAACATGGTAATTGACATAACAAATACATAGGCGACAACTAGGTGAAATCAGGATCTAGAATCTCTATCATATTAGTTCCTCCTATCTAAATATTTTTATATTTTATTTATTTATTAAAATCTTTATTATTTGTTGTCTAAATAAAGTGAGGATTATCAATTGTAGTACGTATTGCGAGTTAACGCAATCCCTGTGGGTTCGACACTCTTAACTCATTTATACTAAAACTTGACACCGTACACTTGCGGTACGATATAAAAATATCACAACAAGTTTTTGGCGCCGTTGCCGGGGATTGTTTGTTAATTCACATTAATACTGCTACCAAGTAATCTTAGCTTTAATTTAGATTTTTATTTTTATTTTATTTTCTTTAGTTTTGTCTTAAGTTTTATTTTTGTTTTTATTTCTTATTTTTTATTTTTTTTATATTTTTTATTTTATTTTCTTTGTTTGGTTTTATATTTTTTTCGTACGAGGTGAGTTTGAAAAGAAGCAATGGCAGATTCTATTGGTGCACTGATAGCTCAAGTATCGTCCCTCACGACTCATCTAGCAGTATTGACAAATCAAATGAGTCAACCGTCTATTGAAGCTGTGTCTGCTAATGGAATGGTTTTACCCAATAGAGGAGCAGGATTTGAACAAGTACAGTATGTGAACAATTGGAACTTCAACAATTGTAGAGGCAGTCCTATGCCTAATTATTATCATCCGAATTTTTCATATGCTGATATGGAGAACGTTTTACAACCTCGTCATGGCTTCAATTATCCAAAAGCTGAGCAGAAACCTTCCTTAGAAGACCTCATGAGCACTTTTGTAGCTATAGCTTCAGAGAGGTTTGAGAAGAATGAGTCAAGGCTAGATAACATCGAAACACGAATGGGCTGTATAGAGGCAAATATGAAATTTGTAGAAGCGCAAATTTGGTTGCTTGTTTCTTCCATGGTCAATCAACAAACATGGGTGTTTCCGAGTGATATTGAAGTCAACCCCAATGAGCAATGTCAAATCATAACCTGTAGGAGCAGAAAAGAGTTTAAAGACACCTCTCAGGACTTAGGCAGTAAAGAAGATGAAGTGGTATTTCAGGAGGAAACAGTAACAGAAGAAGAAAACAAAGGTGAATTGATAATGAGAGGTCAAAATGAAGAAGTCACCTTCAGTGTTTTCAGAGCCATGCCGAGCCCTCAAGGTGATGCAGAATGTCACAGGATAAATACAATAGAAAATGGAGTTGTAAACACGCAAGGTGAATCATTTCAGCAACCTATGACACTACAGTCATGCATAAAAGAAGATTCTCTGCAGCTAAACCTGAAACCACTCCCAAAGCACCGTAAAAAGAGGAAAATAAATACCAGTGCTCACTTGGAGACGATCCCTAGAAAGTTAAAAAGGAAGTCAAGCCAATTTTTCCGAATGTGCAGTCCATAATTTCCAACTGGGGAAAATCTACATATCCTGGGGGACCATCTATGGATAAATTACCATAGCCTGTCAAGCTATCTTTTTCATGTCATGAGAACCAGTGGATACCAAAGAAGAAAGCAGATGACATTACCCAGTTCACTACGTTTAAGCCACCATAACCATTTGGGTGGTTGCGTCTGGCTGAAGACGTTAAACTTAGCGCTAGAGGGGAGGCAACCCTTGCATTTATTTTATAATTATTTTCTTTATTTTTAATTTTTATTTTATTGTGTGCTATTTATTAAATTGCATGTTATTTATGCAGGTAGCACGAGACACACAACGCCCGCGCAACCAATTCTAACCAGCAAGAGTCTGATTAACTCCATGCACGATAGTGTTGTTCCTCACTCTTGCTCTTAATATTTATCTTACATTGAGGACAATGAAAATTTTAAGTTTGGGGGTGTGTGTATGTTATTTAAATTTATTGAAAAAAAAAATTGTTTTAGTCTTTGATAGCAAAGCATAAATCCTGTGATGATATGTTTGGTTATAAGTGAAATTTTAGAAACGATAAGTGCCCGATTTACTTTTATCTGATGCCTTGAATAACTGATCTATGTTAGACTCGTAAGCACTTAAAAACAGGTTTTTATCAGTAAAACTTAAGTAGTTGACAATGTGACTAGTTGAAGAAATTGCATGTTGATGAATGACCGTTTGCTTAGATATCTACCTTGATTTGCTAGTGTTATGAAATGTGGTATAGCTAAAAAGAAAAATGTCTCTAAAGAAATAAAATAAACCACATATAACCGATAAGCGTGAAGCTACTCATCGGCGAGTATTAGGACCACCATGAGGAGAAATGCTACCTTAAAGGGTAGGTGAGTTGAAAAAAAATGAGTGCAAAAAAAAAAAAGACAAGAAAAGAAAAGAAAAATCATATCATACTGAGCACAAAATAAAGCAATTACAGAGCATAATTGAGAATCTAGGTTGGTTTGACCCATCAATTCTAATTTCTAAACGAAATCATTAAGTTGGCTTACTTATGAGTCGAGCTATGAACGAACCTTTACACACACACACTGTGAGTCTAGCTTAGGTGATTTACTCAAGAATTTAGATTTGAGTTGCTATTGCGTAGTTTCAAGGTTCTCTAATTTCATTTATAAGCTTTCTTTGAGGATATATTTATGTGCAGCTATCGGGACTATCTTTTGTTATTTATTTTTTTTATATTTTGCATGATTGTGTGTGAATGACGTTTGTGGGTGTCGTCGTTATAAGCCCTCACGAGACTATAACTCGTCCACTAGGGCCGCCTAGGGGTTTAAAGGCTTGTTGCATATGCTAAATGCAATTGTGATCCCTACGAAAGTGACTTAGTTAATTTAATAATTTTTTATTTGTTAATTTGAATTTAATTTTTTTTTTTATCTTTTGCTCGGGACTAGCAAAACCTTAAGTTTGGGGGTATTTGATAAGTTTGGTTTATACCCACTTATTACGGCATTTTTAGCTTACTGTTTTGTTATATTTCGAGATATTTAAATGTCATTTATAGTTTATTTCATGTTTTATTTGTAGGAGCATTATTACATGGATCATGGGACAATTACATGTGTTTTGGGGACCATACGGGAGAACCAGTAAAGACATTATCACATGCGCCGTAGCGCTCGTAACAGAGACAAATCTCATACATTTTCCCAAAAAGTGGCGCCACAGCGCCAATAATCCTTCACAAATAGGCGCCATGGCGCCTGAATGGAATAAAAATCAAATTGGCGCCATGGCGCCAACAAGTGTGAAAAGAATAGGCGTCATGGCGTCAGTTAAATTGAAAAGGATGGCGCCTGGGCGCCTCAACTTCATTGCTATCCATACATTTTCTAGAGGATATGGCGCCCTGGCGCCCACTCCCAAGCCATGGCGTTGCGAGTCAGACGCGTATCAGGAAATTAGATTTTTATGGTTTCTAAGATCCCTAATGATACCCAATGACTCCCTACCTCCACTATAAATATAACAGTTCATCCATAATTAAAAGGGGAGGCTAATACAGAGCACAAAACAGAGAAATAAATATTTTTAGAGATCCATGGAGAGGTTTGAAGAGCGACAAAAGGAGACAAAGGCTGTGACATCCGAGGAAGAAGAGATTTAATTCAGGTTTTATCTTCTTATTTCTTTCTTAGATTTCTAATGATTTCCATTAGATTCATGATTTGTTATTCATTGTTTTTATCTTTTGTCATGAACTAAACTCCTTAATTCTGAAGAATGATGTAATCGATGCTTGAACCTTGTATTTTGTTTATCAATTTTGTTATGAAGTTTTATTAATTTATTTATATTCTTTTGAGTTTAATGCTTCTTGATTGTTGGCCACAATTGAAGATGATGAATGTTTAGAATCTATCACTCGAGAGAGGGGATTTTGAATAGATCTAGAGAATATAACCTAGGATTTTATAGAGTTCGAGAGAATCTGTAGCCCTTTGAAGTCGTTAATATAAAATCACAAAGCGTAATGAGTTGTTAACTATTGGATTTTTAAAAAGATATCGAAGTCTATAGTTGATGATATTTTCACTCGACACTCGAGAGAGGGAGTGAATATTTTAGGAGTCTTGACTTATAAACAATATAACTGAACATGGATTAATTGGCATGACAAATGCATAGGTGACTGCTAGGTGAAATCAGGATCCAGAATCTCTATCGTATTAGTTCCTCATATTTTATTATTTTTATATTTATTTATTTAATTAAATCTTGAGAGTCGGAGAGCGATTCATAGTAGGCAAAGATCTCACGTTCTACAATACTCAAAACACAGTCACTCATGGCTTCAAGCAATGAACAAACACTTTATCCAGTAGCATCACAACTAGATATACTCTAGGAAAGATTGCAAGCTTTGGAAGAAGAAAACCAAACCATGCGAAACTCCAATATAAACCTTCAACATCATAACACCCAAGATCAACCCAACAATCATGCCACTCCATCTAATCTCTTGGGAGCATTCAACGAAGTGGCAGATGACAATCCATCAAATAGGGGCCAGAGGAACCTACCAATTTCCCTAGTCGACTAAGCATAACAGGTCGCGTTCACCCCAATGAGTGAAATAATGGAGTTTAAAGAAGTAGTTATGTCCAGCCTACCAGGAGTGAAACTACCAATAAAGAAAAGCAGAGCAGAAACCATTTCTGACACTCCATTCTTGGAGACCATCACATCTGTTGAGCTACCACGGAAGTTCAGTCCATTGGATATGAAGTTGTATGATGGATCCACTGACCCAGACGACCATGTTATCCACTACAAATACAAAATGATGTCAACTGGGCTGGCTCCTCACCAATGGGAAGCTGGAATATACAGAGGATTTGAAGAAACTTTGACAGGCCCCGCCCTTACCTGGTTTATCAACCTATCATACAGATCCATCGAGTCGTATCAACAATTAGCAGATAAATTTGTGGAGCACTTCGCAAGATCTTGCAAGCTTGAAAAAAATACTGATGACCTCAATGACATCCAACAACGAAGGGGGGAAACATTGCGAAGCTACGTCGCTCGCTTCAACAAAGAAATGATAACTATTCCAGATCTCCATCAGCTAACAGCTGTAGAGGCTTTCAGAAATGGGTTACTCTTTGAGAGTGGACTCTACAAAAGTTAACCAAATTTCGATGCTACATAATGGACCAAGCCATGGCACGAGCCCAAGTTGAAATCATGTGGGAAGAAGACAAGAGGAATAAAAGGAAATATAATTCTTCCAACTTGCAGAACGAAAGAATGCACCATGATCCCAAACGACATAAAGAATTTGTAAATATGATGCATCATCATCTTTCAGATAAGATGAATCATCAAAGAAAAGAGCAGCAATGATCGACGACTGCTACCATACAGAGCCCAGGAGAGAACTTCAGCTGACAAACCAAGGCTCCCATACTACAATTTTTCTATTTCCCCCGGAGAATTAGTTTCGGTCCTTAAAAAGATGGGGAGTGAGGTGAGATGACCCCCACGCAACGGCGAAAGTTCAAAAAAGAAGGACACGAGTAAATAGTGCGAATTCCATCGAGACTACGGCCATACTACAGCTGAATGCGTAGCATTGAGGCTGGAGGTCCTGGAGTTGCTGAACAAAAGATTCCTGAGGGATTTACTTACGGAGAAAGGGAAAGCTACTTTAGCCCGAAGAAACGAAAGAGATGGCCAAGGAGAAGCTCCAATTCCACCTCCACTAATTGACAACACAATGAATTTCATATCATAAGGATCAGAAGTCAGTGGAATTTCCTACTCAGCAGCCAAACGACATACCAGAACTGTCATGATGAACATTCATCACTCTACAATGTCCATGGAGAGGATGTTTACCAACCTGATCATGGAGTTTCCAGACGACAGCGACTCCGGTAGTATGAATCCACATCATGATGCTTTGGTGATCTCCTTACAAGTGGCAAACTTTATGATCAAACGAGTACTAGTGGACACAGGATCTTCAGCCAATATCATCTTCGTTACAGCCCTTGCAGACATGGGAGCCGAACTGGAAAAAGTAAACAGGCGAATGACGGTGTTGATTGGGTTCAGTGGTGAAAAAATTTACCATTATAGAAATAACTCTTTCAGTCTACGCGGGGGGGGGGGGGGGGGGGGGGTCAACAAGATGACTACTTTCTTAGTCTTAGATTGTCCTTCAGCCTACAATCTTATCATTGGTAGACCATGGATTCATGAGATGAGGGCAGTGTCATCCACTTATCACCAAGTTCTGAAGTTCCCTACAAAGTGAGGGATTTAGGAAATAATGGTAGATATGGCTGCTTCAAGAGGCTGCTACCAGACGACATTGAAGGCTAAAACTCATTATACATAGCAATTACAGAACGAACCTCATTGTATGGAGCCGACACTACCGAACATTGAAGAACTTGATAAAGTCCAAATTCATTCTGAGCATGCAGATCACAAGACGCAAGTAGGTGCAAATCTGGATCCTAAGCTACGAGCAGACTTGGTTGTTTTTTTTGCTAAAACGACACGACCAATTCGCATGGTCACACAAAGATATGACTAGGATCGACCCTGAATTGATTACCCATCAACTCCATGTGGATCCAGACTACCCTCCTGTCAGACAAAAGAGGAGAAAGTTTGCCCCAGAGAGGAATCAAATTATCAATGAAGAAGTTCAAAAATTACTGCAGAATTGTGCCATCAATGAAGTCCAATTCCCAAAGTGGCTAGCCAATGTGGTGGTGGTGCGAAAGAAAAATGGAAAGTGGAGAGTCTGTATTGATTTCACAGCCTTGAACAAAGCTTGTCCAAAGGACTCATTCCCACTACCTCACATCGATTCAATGGTTGATGCTATTGTAGGGAACGTCTTCCCCTGCGCAGCGGAAGCGATTAGGCTCACGAACCGAACTTGAAAATTTTTTCTGCTCTTCCCTTTGCTTGGCCGAACCACACCAGTGGATTCACATATGTTTTGGACAAAATCTCAGCTCCGGAATAGCCCCAAAACAGTCCCCGAATAGCCCTTGAACTGCAGTGAAATAACGGACTGTTTTGGACACGTTATGGGTGTGAACTGCACCCAGTTTCAGGTCTGATTTGCGCCACTCACTGCTCAATTTCAAATCTGATTTTTCTCCAAAAATCAATCCTAACACAGCCCTAAAATTATCCTAAAGTGTTTCCCAAAATCCTGAATGAAAACCAAACAAAACGGAGCTCCCTGAGAACTTGTATCTGCGCAAATTGCATGGATTCCAGGGGCTGGTTGTCGTGACTTGTGTTAAGTATTTGGGGATGTTTTTCAACGTCACGAGGTCTTCCAAAATATGCCTCAACACTAACGGAGGGTAGTGTGGGCTACACTCACAAATTAATCTCTAAACGGTTTAGAGAATAATCACACACACCAAAAGAATTCTCAACTCTTGAGAGCTTGGAGAAGGAGATGGAGGCTAGGGTTTTTGAATTTCTTGGATCTGAAAAATTAAATCATAATTTTTCTTTTTTACTTATGGTTAATTCGTTTCATAAAACAAATCAACCACTAGTCTCCCAATATAGTCAAATTTCGGCCAAGGTGGGGTAGGATTCCTTGTTTGATTTTGCTTCCAAAATAAACAAATCCTACTCCCTTTGGGACTCCAAATTTTCGGCCAAGAGGGATTTAATTTGGATTTGATTTTGTTTCCAAAACAAAAAAACCATATCCCTAATATGACTCCAAAAATTAGGCCAAGGTAGAGGACAATTAGGATTTGATTTTGTTTCCAAAACAAACAAATCATATTCCTTATCCAATAAGGAATCCTACCTTGGTAATAATCCTTAGCCTTATTAAATTATATCATATATAATTTAATGTTCTAATTTAATAATTATCTTATATAATTATTAATATTTTATATTAACTTTTAATATAAAGTCTCATGTGTGATATAATTATTATTAATCATATTAATAATATTTATTCCTTTTGTGAGTATATAATTGGACCATCCAATTATATTAGCTCCGCTATAGTAAATCGAGCTAGCACGGGGACCAAGTGGACCTACGGTTCTGAGCTCCAATAATCTCGAAATATTAATTAAGCTCTTAATTAAATATTACGAATTATTAACTCCGGGTTATTCCACTAAAAACCCGAAGTTGCACTCTCGTCGCCGTAGATGAAATATAAGGCCGAACAAAGTCGATGTCCACCGATATAGTCATTGCATACGAATCGATCCTTCACGAATATCTCGTAATTAGAGCCGGGTCATAATATCTGTTATACCCCTCTAATTATTTTATCTTAAGTACCATTGATTCTCTAATGAACGATTCATTCATAACTGTTATGAATATTAATCTTTCTATTTGCAATAGAAAGACTTGAGCGCTCTAATCGTTCAAGTACCGAATCAACTCTTAAGAGAGATATTCATCTACTTCTCACAAGAAGGAGTGAATTCCATGTCTATGTAAAACGTTCCCAGCTACATAACAGACTATGCCCCCAAAGTACGTAGTTATTGGTTGGGATTGCTACACCAACCTCACCTTTTGTAAATCAAATGACATATCCCGCCATGCAAGAGTTCGTAGTACACTCAGGATTAAGATCAACCCATATATGACCATCAAGTAGATTGAAATGACTTTCTTTGTTTAACGGATATTATAAGAATGTCATTTCTATCTGGGTCCAGTCATATATGATCACATCATATAAGGTGCCTCAATTCTCATGTCTCTACATGGAAGATCCGGATTAAGATCGCCATCCAAATATATAATGAACATGTATGGGATGAAGTTGAACCCAACTAAATGTGCATTTGGAGTCGCTTCAGGAAAATTCTTGGGATATGTTGTCACTCGACGAGGAATAGAAGCGAATCCAGACCAAATCAAATCCATACTTGATATCCCCTCTCTTTCCAGCCCAAAATACATCATGCGACTAGCGGAGAGAATTGCTTCTTTAAACAGGTTCATCTCCAAGTCGAAAGACAATAGTTTTTTGTTCTTCTTAGCCATTAAAAAAGCAAAAAACTTTGAATGGACTCCAGCCTGCGAAGAAGTTCTAAAAGAATTCAAGTTGTACTTGACTTCTCCACATATGTTGTCAAAACCACTCGATAATGAAAGGCTTTTCCTTTACTTGGGAGTCTCAGAACAAGTTGTGAATGCAATCTTGACGGAGAAGAAAATGGGACACAACTCCCAGTCTACTATGTGAGTAAGGCACTACTTGATGCAGAGTCACGCTACCCACATATGGAAAAATTGGTGTTGGCCGCAAGGAAGCTACAACCTTATTTTTAGGGGCACCCAATCACTGTTTATTCATCATACCCCTTAAAAGCATACTGCATAAACTGAAGCTGTCTGGAAGATTAACAAAATAGGCAGTGGAACTAGGAGAGCTCGACATCACTTACCTCCCTAGAACAGCCATCAAATCACAAGTCTTGGCAGATTTCGTAGCCGACTTCAGTCCCAGTCTACAGATTACCACTAATTTGGAAGTGAATTTAATCCAGTCGATACCCTCCTGGAAGCTCTAAGTTGATGGATCCAGTAATAAGAAAGGTTGCGGTTTAGGAGTTGTAATTAATTCTCTTGACGGTGACATACTACAACAAGTGATCAAATTCAGTTTCAAAGTTACCAACAATGAGGCTGGATATGAGGCATTGATAGCAGGTTTCAGTTTAGCCAGAGAACTTGGACCAAAGAAGATTGAAGTCAAGTCTGATTCTCAATTGATTGTCAACTAATTCCAAGGTTCATATCAAGCACGAGATCCTCAGATGGCATCATACCTAGAGAAAGTGAAAGAAATCCAGTCGATGCTTGAGGAGCTTACGATAACTCAAGTCCCAATAAGTGAAAATTCTCAAGCGGATGAATTGGCTACCCTTGGATCAACAATGCACGGAGACAAACCTCAATCTATTCCAGTCGTATACTTGAACTGGCCAGTAATTTTGAAGGAAGACAAGGAGGTCGCCTCCATCACCTCAGACGACTCATGGATGTCACCACTTTTGAAATATCTACAAGAGGGGCTACTTTCGGAAGATAAAACTGAAGCAATGAGAATTCAGAGGCAAGCCGCAAAGTTTACCTTATTCGACGGACAATTGTTGAAGAGGTCATTCTCCGGACCATACTTAAAGTGTCTTACTCATGAACAATCGCATCATGTGTTGTCAGAACTACATGAAGGGGAATGTGGAAATCATTTTGGAGGTCGTAGTCTTGCACTTCGTGCCCATTCGACAGGGTACTATTGGCCTACAATGAGAAATGACTCGGTAAACTACACAAAGAAATGTGAGAAATGCCAGAGGTTTGCCCCAGTTTCACATCCTCCTCCTGAGAAGCTACATCTCATCTTATCTTCATGGCAATTCATGAAATGAGGAATGGATATAGTAGGGAAACTCCCAACAGCCCCGGGACAACGAGTCTACATACTTGCTCTAACAGATTACTATTCAAAGTGGATTGAAGCAGACTCTTTTGCCAAGATACGAGATAAAGAAGTTCAATCATTCATCTGGAAGAACATCATATGTCGATTCGGAATTCTCAGGGAGATTATGACCGTAATGGTTCACAATTCATCAGCCAACATTTCCAAGACTTCTGCAAAAATTGGGGAATTAAATTAAGTTTTTCAACCCCACGCTTCCCACAAGCTAATGGTCAAGCCGAGTCTTCCAACAAAACCATTTTGAACACTTTAAAGAAAATATTGGAAAAAGCAAAAGGATCATTGGCAGATGAACTTCCTGGGGTCTTATGGTCCTACAGAACAACTATTTGTTCTTCTACAGGAGAAACTCATTTCTCTCTGGCGTTTGGAACAGAAACAGTGATACCAACTGAAGAAAGCATTCCATCTCCACGCTACCAATGGCTCAGTGATGATTCGAATCGATAAATTATGAATTTAAACCTTGATACAATTTATGAATTGAGAGATCGTGCATCCATTTAATTAGCAGCACATCAACAAAGAATGATCAGATACTTCAACAAAAATTTCAGAAGCAGAACATTCAAGGAAGTGGATTGGGTATTACGAAGAGTTTTCCAGAATACCAAAGAAACTGGAGATGGTAAATTAGGACCAAATTGGGAAGGTCCATACGTCATCACAAAGGTCATTGGACATGGAGCCTACAAATTACAAACGACAGAGGGGAGACGAATTCACAACAGTTGGAATGTGATTCACCTTAAACGATTCTACTGGTAATGTATGCGGGCTTTTGTTTAAGTTTGAAGAATAAAAGTAGATTACTGCTTTATGCAATATGATTCAACAAAATAACAAAAGCCTATTTGTAGATAATCCCAAAATACCATTTAACCGTTTCATTGTTCAAAATACAAAAAGGAAACAACATAAAGTAAAAATTACAAACGGTTTAAGTTTCCGGAACTTCTTTCGGGATAACATCAGAAGCAGGAATTTCTTCAACTTGTCCAGCAGACTCAACCTCCATTCGACCGGCTTTTTCACTCTTATTCTCCTTATCTTCAACTTCAGCCGCCTCCTCACCACCAATAATTTCTTTCCCAGCCTCATTGGATTCAACTTCTTCCCCCTTCCCTTCCACATCACCTTCATTGGATGAAGAAAGCCCTGCCACTAGTCGATCATACTCTCGAATCCACTTCTGTGGTTCCCATGCGATGGTTTTTCCTTCAAGGAAATCCTTCATCAGCTTACTATTTTCTCTTATCATGGACTAGAGAGCAATCCATTCAATATGCTCAACTAATTCTCCATTCTCCTTCCATACATTGTCGAGTGCATCTTTATAACCTTCAATTGTAGCCTCAAAAACTTCCCTCTTTAGCCTAAGATTAACCCTCACCTCCTTCAACTCATTTTCCATCTCTTTACTCTTCTTTTCAAATGCTGACTTTAATTCTGCCACCTCTTTTTTCATCGCAACCACTGACTTCTCTAACTCCTTTTGCTTCCTCTGATTCGACTCGGCGTATTGTTGCATATATAAGTTACACTCCATTGTCTGAGAAAAACATTAAGTTAGACATCATTCGATAAAATTTATAAAATACATTTTGAGTTTATTTACTTACTTGATAAGTCAGAGCCGCAGCCTTCTTCATTGTTTCAACGGGACCAATCTTGGATAACATTTGTTCATCCTCCTCCAACAAGAGCTTCTTAATAAAAGAATTAAGGTTTGACGGGTCCGAGATAGTAGTCGACCCTGATGGAATCTTGACAATGATATTATCAGTGTCCTCTTCAATTTCAGCAGCTTTCCTTTTTGCTCCTTTGACAACCATTTCAGTCGACTGCCCCTTAATCTTAGGAGTTCCAGTCGACGCCGCTTGTTTTAGTTCAGGAACCTCAACCTCTGGTTCCTTCACCTTAAGCTTCCTAGCCTTCTTACGATTCTTCAACTCATCAATAGAAGATACCTTAACGGGTCCTGACATTATATCCTCTGCGCATAAAATTTCTTTCGGAGTTAAAGGTTTTATAAAAAATTCCTTTCCGTATAATTCTCGAATCGACCAAGTACATTAGATGACTGCCAATACGTGTTTACAAAGTGCCAAAGCGGTAGATATACCTTCTGATTCGAAGATTTATTTCCACACTAAAGTCGCCCTTAATCTCTTTTCTACCAAGACGATTCTCTAATCTCGTTGTTCGGCTGGAAGAGCAAGAAGAGCTTTAGTATTAGATATGATCTGGGGGGTTCTGTCAAACAATCTGTTTCGAAATGGACCTGCAGAACAAGTAATCAACTTGTTAGCTTCATACGACAATCGCATTCATGAGATATTACGAATAACAAGGTATGATACTCACTACTAAACTCCAATACTCTGAGATACGACCCATTCCAGCCGGCCCCAAACACACTCTCACCCCTCACAAAGAAATAATCTGACTGCCAATTCCCCCTATCATTTGTTTGGAAGCCTCGTGACTAAGTGTTCCTTCTTTTGACGAAGATACAGAGTATATCTCCCTTTCTCGATAGATGCTCCTTTAAGTAGTATGTGAATACTACATCATTCACCTCAAAAAACATTATTAATTCAAAAACCAAACATCCAATCGACAACAAGATCCTCCAAGCGTTTGGCATCAACTGAGAATGAGCAATCCCATAATGGTCCAAAACTTCCCAGACTAATCTCGGAATATGGAATCTAAGCCCATCAGCAAAAGGTCGTTCATAAAACCCAATCCATCCGGGGATTTTGTAGTCTATTCTCTCAGTCGACAATGGTAATTTCAATTCCATAGAGTCATAGAATCTATACTTACACCTAATTTCCCTCAGTGATCTTTATGTCATACGACTAATAGGGTTCTTAGTTAGCAAGTTTGTTGGTTCACTAGTGCTAACTACCCCACTTGACTCTCCACAGCTGATAAAGTCCTAAGACGTATTGCATCCATAGGAGTTTCATTCGATAATATCGTAACTGGACCGACCTCAGTAAGATCTTGATGCGACCATTCCCAAAGTGATCTATCTTCACTCGACTCACTTGATGATACTTCAATATATTTATCTATTTGAGCTCCCAAGCTCTCTAAGGATTCTCCACTCGACATCTTTCACACTACAAACATACAAACAAATAATTTCTAGAAAATTGGTTTCCTATGGATCAAACTCCTACTCAAATCTACAAACACAAATCCACCAACAACACTACAATTCAAAAGATCATACAACCTAATTTGGCTAAGAACAATTTGAAGCTACTCTATGAACATTCAAAGTAAAAGAAGAACACGAAAAAAGTTTTGAACGATACATTGGAGCCTTGAAGCTTTTATCCCAACTCGTGGATCTTTGTGAATGAAGCAAATGGACCCATGAGGTCTCTCTTATACTACATTTGGCGTTTCATTTTCCCGCCAAAAAAGGTACCTCGTTATTCGCATTATGGTTTACTTCATTTAGTGACACGTGGAAGATCTAGAATCCTTTAGTTTGATGTCATCGAATGGAGATAAGAATTACAACCAGACTTGTCACAATTAATGTTTCTCACTCGACACGACATCAACGAAATGCTTTCCACCAGTGACATTCCCATTTGACACAACAACATCGAAAATCTAAACACGTGTAATGTAATTACTCGACACTACATCAAGTGTGAGGTTGATATCAATGGTGCAATCACTCGATTTGACATTTAAGCAATGTCTGATATAAGTTGCATAACCATTCGACACCACGTCGAGTGTAATATTAGTAAACATTGCTTTTCCGTTCGACACGACGTCTATGGAAGGTTTGTAACAAGTTATTCTTGTCATTCGACACGACGCCAATTGAGGTAGATACCAAAATTGTTTTCACTCGACATGACATTCTTGGAAAGAAAGATCTACGAACTTTGTGTAACTCGACACCACGTCAAGCGAAAGATCAGTACCCTTGGTGTATACATTCGACATGACATCCATGTAGGGCTTGACACAAGATCTTCTCACCATTCGACATAACGGCTATGAAATGTATGTACCATAGTTGTTACCACTCGACATGATATTCTTGGAATTCGCACAAAAATATTGGCCACTCGGCAAAACATCTAGAATAAGCTTAGATACAAGACATCTAACCACCATATACGACATCAATTTTAACAGACACCAAAAGGAGGTTGCATTCGACACAACATCAATTTAAGACTAAGCATTCGACGCGAAATCAATAGAAGACCAGAAAGGAAGTAGTTTTCTTTCGACTCAACACTCATGTCGAGTCAAGTTGAAGACCTGGACTTCCTTGGTCCAGATAACACATGTCGTATGAAATGAACTCTTAAACCTTCATCTGGTTCAGTCGACCGGGGACATCCCCCATGAGACTCATGTCAAGTCAAGTTGAAGACCTGTACTTTCATAGTCCAGACGACACATGTCGTATAAAATGAACTTCTGAACTTTCATCCGGTTTAGTCGACCGGGGACATCCCCCATGAGACTCATGTCAAGTCAAGTTGAAGACCTGGACTTTCATAGTCCATACGACACATGTCGTATGAAATGAACTTCTGAACCTTCATCTGGTTCAGTCGACCGGGGACATCCCCCATAAGACTCATGTCGAGTCAAGTTGAAGACCTGGACTTTTATAGTCCAGACGACACATGTCGTATGAAATGAACTACTGAACCTTCATCTGGTTCAGTCGACATGGGATATCCCCCATGAGACTCATGTCGAGTCAAATTGAAGACCTAACTTTCATAGTTCAGACGACACATGTCGTATGAAATGAACTCTTGAACCTTCATCTGGTTCAGTCGATCGGGGACATCCCCCATGAGACTCATATCGAGTCAAGTTAAAGAGTTGGACTTTCATAGTCCAGAAGACACATGTCGTATGAAATGAAATCATGAACCTTCATCTGGTTCAGTCGACCGGGGACATCCCCCATAGACTCATGTCGAGTCAAGTTGGAGACCTGAACTTTCATAGTCCAGATGACACATGTCGTATGAAATGAACTCATGAACCTTCAACTGGTTCAGTTGACTGGGGACATCCCCCATGAGACTCATGTCGAGTCAATTTAGAGACCTGGACTTTCATAGTTCAGACGACACATGTCGTATGAAATGAACTCCTGAACCTTCATCTGGTTCAGTCGATCGGGGATATCCCTCTTGAGACTCATGTCGAGTCAAGTTGAAGACCTAAACTTTCATAGTCCAGACGACACATGTCATATGAAATGAACTCCTGAACCTTCATCCGGTTCAGTCAACCGGGAACATCTCTTATAGACTCATGTCGAGTCAAATAGAAGACATGGACTACTCTCGGTCCAGACGACTCAAGTCATGTGCTCCTGAACCTTCCTCAAGTTCAGTCTACCAGGGAACTCATATGGATTCATGACGAATCAAGTTCCTGAAACATGAACTGCATATTTAGAAAACGCCAAAGATTATACGACTGTTCAAATATGTAAGAGACTTTAGCAAGCATGTTGAACCATGTATTGACACAGACGACAGAATTTGCTTACAGCCATACATTTTTGGCACATGCTCTTACATTTTGTTTCATACCACATATATAGAAATACTCTATAAATCAAAAGACTTTTTGACTTAGAGAGTATGAGACAAACTGTACGGGCCAAAATTGGGCCGAGGGCAAAACCATATTTTCACTTCGAACCCAATACCGAATAAGTCTCATAGACAAAGGTCCAGCTGAGAGTCTGAATACCAAAAAGCCCAGGGAAAAGCCCAAAGAAACCTTATTCCACTTGCAGATAAAGATTAACACATAAAGCCAAGCCAAGAAACAGAATATAAACATACCACAAATCATTACCAACTATTTCTCTCTTTTCCCAAACATGATACGTATCCTCCACATGCAGAGATTCATGATCACCGAAAGTTTACGTTTTAAACATGTTATGGGGACCTCGTTCCCATGTGCTAACCAAAGAGATCATATTTCTCCAACTATAAATAGAAGCAGAATTCGGAGTGTAAGACATTCAAGCTTCTCCACTCTCATACAAGCCTTTATTCTCTCACACAAGCTCTCAGAGCTTCACATTTCCTAAACATTTTCCTCCGCCCTCACGACCACCCAAAGAAGGTTAAGGTAATAGCAAACATTGCTTTCATATTTTACTTATTCACTGCTCATTTCATACTACTGACTTGAGCGTCAGAGAGTGCCCCCGGCACCCACCACACCGGTGGGTAGTCTACTCCCGCTCACTCTACCTTTGTTTTATAGGATCGCTAGTGCCCCCAACCTACAAATTCTCGATTGTGGACCTCGGCCGAAATCCAGCATCCACAATAGTAGATCACCTATTTCAAGTAAGAAGTGAGGTCGCTTCCAATGGAGTTTTAAAGAATGAATTCTCTAAAGTACTTGATAAATCCAGGACCAATGTTCATGGCCGAAATGAACACAACCGTAGAATCGGAAATGGTCGAAGTAAAGCTGTGTGTTGGCAATTATCTTGGTTTACACTAATGGCGGAACAGTTCAAGACTATGGGTCACTGGTTCGCCAAGTAAATCTGATTTTCATTCACTAGGAAATGTTCAAGGCGAAAGCTACCTATTTCGATGCAGTTTTATTTCAAGGAAAATCTCTTAGTGTTTGCATGAATATCTAGAAAATTGTGGGGGATTGTAGGAAATTTTGTAAATATGGGTATAAGAGTTTATATAAAGGAAATGAAATTAGTAATCCTTAAGTGAATAGATTAAACTCTTGGGTTTAAAAGGAATGATCTGTCATTTGAATGTAAAAGACATAACCCTTAGGAGTTGCCTTAATAGATATAAGAGTACGTTTTCAATGGTAACCCTCCATGTCTATAAATAAGGCATTGGATTCCCATTTTCTATTCACTTGAAAATTTGAATATACATTCTCTTAAAAAATCTTGCATATTAGAGATCTTGAGTTTTTCATAATCAAGAGAGTTCCCACCATTCTTCCTTGTTCAATTTCTTATGAAAGGAGTGTCTTTTCTACAAAAAGCATCCAAGGGATCCTGGGAGAACGTTAGCCACCAAAACCATCCGTAGAGCACTGATGCATGGCTAATAAGTTCTTAATGAAAGAGGCAACTCGACTTGGAATTCAATTTGATCATCATTTCTACATTTTCCAGGTTTTCCTAGTATCCATTGTTGTGTTATGTTTTTGAAATGATTTAGATAAAATTGCATGTTAAATTTCATTTGATGACACTTGTTGAAGGGTGATTTTCGTCACAATGGTAGTTTCGAGATAACCCTCCTGAAGCAATCGTCCTTCAACCTTGAATTTGTTTGGTTATGAGGAGACCAAAAGTAAATAAAGCGAAAGGTCAAGAGAACACAGAATCGACAAATAGAGTTTTAACGTGGTTCGACGGAGCGATTCCAACCTACGTCCACGGGCACAAAGTGAGGTATTATTTTTATTACTAAACTGAGCTCGTCCGACCAGTTTTAAAACGTGATCTAAGGAAATCCGAGTTGGTCGCTCACTTTATGTTGTTTCTTACAAGTAATACTCGAATGAAAACTTTCCCGACCCTTACAAATGAATTCAATTTCCCCTTATATACTAACGAATACAAGGTATTGTTCCCATATATTTACGACGTCAGCGCCGCAGGTTTCCGGCGATTTGACAAGCACTATGCCCCAACTGCCTCGCCGAAAGTTGAACTTGCCGTCTGACTTCCTGTCACATCACGCCGTAAAGTACACTGCCACATTTTATCATTAATGATGAAAGCCTATAAAGAGCTTTCAAATAATGTTATGATGTCACAGAAGGAAAAGTCTGAATTACCCCGACCATACGTCGGTCTTCAAGAGATCGGCCAGATGGTCTTCCGAACAATAATAAAAAAAAATATCGCCGACCTGACCCGGGATATCCGAGCCATTCACCCCAATCCAGGAAGAATGACAGCTGAAACGAGCTACCGGGCTGAAGTGGTCGGTCTCGACTCTGATGTGGTCGGCCTTCGAAATTCGCATCGCACTGTGTCCTTTGGTCGGCCTGACCGGGGAACTGGGTCCGGATTGTCCCTGGCCGAGGACTGTCCAATACCTCAGAAAATCTGATCTTCCAAGGAAAATGGGAAATTCCCTCCCTGCCCTTGCCGAACTATTCTAACTCTTTAGTAAGAGAAATCACCATCAACAACACTAATTTACCAACAGTTTGCATTAAAAGGGTCAAGAAAGACCAATAATAAACACCACATCGGGTACAAATACAAAATCATAATAGGCTCAAATATAATATTTAAAATAATCATATTATTGTATAGTCTAATAATAAAGAAACAAAACAAAATAACTGTTCACTACAAATTCCTGAAAACCAGAAGGAAAAACAATTTCAAGATTAATCTCTACAAGGTATGATTTTTAATTATTTTTTTCCGGATATGCTGCTTCTGTAATCATACATATATATTCAATATAGGAAAATGGTAAATGGGATAATTATATGTTTGCTTTATTTAAAGCCTCATTTATGTTGTTCAATACACACAAGCAGCTCAAAATCCGATGGAATATGTGCTGAAATCGTGCGACTTCGAAGATATATAAATATAAGAGGGATAAAGGATATCAGCGATGGCGTTTCAAAAAGCCAAAATCAAAGGTTAGTTGTTGTTATTAACAAAATAACTTAATATTCAAATGGACTTTGATATTTTTATTTTTATTTTTTAAAATTTAGTATAACTCATCTTAATACCAAGTCTAAATTCATAAATGTAAATAAATCAATAAAAATAAATAAATGTGATTTAACTCCAGAGTTAAGAAAGATTGTCTTGCAAAATTTTGAATGCTCAATTATTTAAAATTTGAAGATCCATCCAATAGACGAATGGTACACATAACTCATTTCTTTTTTCATTCATGTAGGAAGAAGTTTGATTCTCCCTTATATCCAACTCAGATATTAAGATTACGCCGTCACAAATAGACTTGAAAAATTAAATTCATTTCAACATAAATAGCTTTGTGACTATCAGTATGATCAAAGTACTTGTAATAAATGTCAGGGACCAATTTGATATAAAATAAAAAATTCTCTCTTATTTTAAGAACCATAAATCTATATACTATATAAAAGCTGAAAACTATCTTCATTTTTAGGCTGTTCACGTAGACATCTTCTATCATTGATGTTGTCTACGTAGGCGCGTATATGTTATTAATATTATAATAAATTATTAATATTAAAAATGAATTATTATGTTCATATTCTTCCTCTAAACTTTTCATTTTTTAAAATTATTAATGATTAAAAATATGTTAATTAAATAATATCATTTCAAATGAGTTATTAATATTTCAACTTTTCCTATTCTTCAATCTCAAACCTTTCATTTTCCCAACTCTTTCAAACTCTTCGTTTTCTTAAATTATTAATGATTAAAAATGTGTTAATTAAATGTGTATTTATTTCAAATGAATTATTAATGTTTAATTTCTCACATTCTTCATTTACTCTCACTTATTTACTAGTAGAAGTTCAACTGTCATGGGTTATATTAATTTAACTATAAGAAATGTGTATTTAATTGAGATTTTAAAATATTATTTATGGATAAATAAGTACAATGGATTTTAAAAGATTATTAATGACTTACAAGATTTTAATGACTTATAAGATTTTATTAAGGAAAATATAATCAGGGATTTTTACTTATTAGATTTTAAAAGATTTATATAAGAAGAATTTATAAGATTTGAAAGGACCACATATAAATTTTTTAGAACGAGTATGAATCAAAGTGTAACTTTTTTAAACCGAGATTATATAGAATGGAACAAATAGTTATTCATTTATTTAATAAAAATTGATGTTTTTTTAATTCCTTTGAAAATTACATAATAATAGTTCAAGCAAATTATAATCCAAATAGTTCAACCAAAGTATTAAAATAGTTTAACCAAATTATAACCAAATAATTCAATCAAAGTAGAAGCAAAATAGCACAAATAAAAAAATAGTTCAAACCTAACATGATCAAAATACTAAAATCATCATAACTTAAATTTTATCTAAGATGAGCGTTATTCCAATGACATCTTCAAGAACAAGTCCTTCCTTATTTTAGTACTAAGCAATTCACCCATCATATAACGAGTATTCTCATCTAAATTTGGTATCTCTTTTATAGCATCCCAAATATCCCTTTCTTTCCCTTTTCTCCATTAGATGATATTTTTTTCAAAATTGGCCACTAGAAAGATTTTCTAGAACTTTGGCTTGATTGTCGGTCCCTACTGAATTAGAACTTATTTCATACTCAGATCTACTTTGCTTATTGCGACTTGATTTTTCCGTGGGAACCTTCGAACCTAAAGAAGAATGAGATAGTGGACTATATTGGCGGGGTGATGGAAGTTGGTAGGATGGTTCATAGTGATTTGGTGCTATGAATGCATCAATGTTAGGATTATATGAAAAGTCTTTCATCCCAAAATCTCTATTTTCTTCCCCATAAGTTGTTGCATCAGTATCATCAGCGTCCAATACAATAGAGCCATTCCCAGTAGCAGTTCCACCCCGAACAACAATCTTCAAATCCTCATAATCAACTACATTTTTTCTTGAAGTTTATTGTGACTTAAATGGGATTAGCAAAGAACAAATTATTCACTGTTAATATATTACAAATGACATAATGTACTAAACTAGTAATCTATTAATATATTTAAAAGATTATGAACTAAACTCACCTTCAAGTAATCTTTCCATACTTCATCACTAGCAGTGAACGTTTTTACAATTGGGTCCCGTCCAAAGCCAAAGTTGTTACGCATAAGCATAGACATCTTATTATATTACTTCTTAAACCACTTCATTCGGCTCAAGTAATGATTATAGGTTTTTGAGAACCTAATTTTTGCATTAAGACGAGGAAGTATAACTATTTCTACATTTTGCTTGGTAAGTGACCCATTAGCATCACGCAATCCCCTATTGACAGTATCCACCAAAAGGTGCAATAACTCATTTGTATCATCCATGGCCCAAGATTCATAGTTCTCTTTTCTCTTTGCCATTTCCTTTGTTATTTTCTTGTTATGGATTCATCATTTAAATTACTACTTCAACACATGTAAGAAAATATTGATAGAATTTTTAATAGTTCATTAGCAACCATATAACATATGTTTGTTTATTGTTGTGATATTTTTATATCGTACCGCAAGTGTACGGTGTCAAGTTTTAGTATAAATGAGTTAAGTGTCGAACCCACAGGGATTGCGTTAACTCGCAATAAGTACTACAATTGATAATCCTCACTTTATTTAGACAACAAATAATAAAGATTTTAATAAATAAATAAAATATAAAAATATTTAGATAGGAGGAACTAATATGATGGAGATTCTAGATCCTGATTTCACCTAGTTGTCGCATATGTATTTGTTATGCCAATTACCATGTTCATTTATATTGTTTATAAGTCAAGATTCCGAAAATATTCACTCTCTCTCGAGTGCCGAGTGAAAATATCATTAACTATAGACTTCGATATCTCTATAAAAATCCAATAATTAATAACTCATTACGATTAGTGATTCTATATTAACGACTTCAAAGGACTACAGATTCTCTCGAACTCTATAAAACCCTAGGTCATATTCTCTAGATCCATTCAAAATCCCCTCTCTCGAGTAATAGATTCTAAACTTATATCATCATATTTGTGGCCAGCAAACACAAAGCATTAAACTCAAAAGAATATAAATAAATCAATAAAACTTCATAACAAAATTGATAAACACAATACAAGGTTCAAGCATCGATTACATCATTCTCCATAATTAAGGAGTTAGTTCATGACAAAAGATAAAATCAATGATAAACATTCATGAATCTAATGGAAATCATTAGAGTTCTAAGAAAGAAATAAGATGATAAAACCCGAATTGAATCTCTTCCTCCTCGGATGTCACAACCTTTGTCTCCTCTTGTCGCTCTTCAATCCTCCTTGGATCTCTATAATATTTATTTTTGTCTTTTGTGCTCTGTATTAGCCTCCTTCTCTAGTTTTGGACGAACTGATATATTGATAGTAGAGCCTGAGAGTCATATTACATGTTAAAAATCCTAAAAATCACTTTCCTGGCTTGCACATGTTTTGTTCCGCAGTGGGCGCTGTGGCGCTGAACAGTGGGCGCTGCAGCGCCCAACTCCCTGGAAAATATATTTAAATGACTAGATCTCCTTGAGTAGATGCAAATCGATATATTATGGGTCTCGTAACTCTTTCTAGATCAAAAGTTATAGCCTTTTTAATTTCAGTGCGCAGCTGATGCTGGTTTTTACTGGTTTTTGAGTCCGATGCTCCCAATAGGTCCCGAAACACACGTATTTGCTCCATTATCGATGTTCTAATGCTTCCTACAAATAAGACATAAAATAAACTATAAATGACATTAAATATCTCGAAATATAACAAAATAATAAGCTAAAAATATCATAATAATTGGGTATAAACCACACTTATCAAACACCCTCAAACTTAAGGTTTTGCTAGTCCCGAGCAAAAGATAAAATAAAAAATAAATTCAAATAAATAATTAAAAAAATACTAAATTAACTAAGCCACTTTCGTAGGGATCACGATTGCATTTAACGTATGCAACAAACCTTTAACCCCTAGGCGGCCCTAATGGACGAGTTATAGTCTTGTGAAGGCTTACAGTGACGACACCCACAAACGTCATTTACACACAATCATGCAAAAAAATATAAAAAATAACAAAAGATAGTCCGATAGTTGCACATAAAATTTTCCTCAAAATAAAACTTATAAATGAAATTAGAGAACCTTCAAAGTACGCAATTGCAACTCGAATCCAAATTCTTGAATAATTATCTAAGCTACACTCACGGTGTGTGTGGTGTTTTTAAAGGTTCGGTCACAGATTGACTCATAAGTAGGCCAACTCAATGATTTAGTTTAAAAATTAGAATCGATGGGTCAAACCAACATAGATATCTCAATTATGCTCTATAATTGCTTTATTTCGTGCTCAGTTATGGTATGATTTTTCTTTTCTTTTCTTGTCTCTTTTTGCTTTTCTCTTTTTGCACTTTTTTTTTCAACTTACCTACCCTTTAAGGTAGCATTTCTCCTCATGGTGGTCCTAATACTCGCCCATGGGTAGCTTCACGCTTATCGGTTATAGGTGGTTTATTTTCTTTCTTTAGAGACATTTTCCTTTTTAGCTATACCATACTTCATAACACTAGTAAATCAAGATAGATATCTAAGCAAACGGTCATTCATCGACATGCAATTTCTTCAACTAGTCACCTTGTCAACTACTTAAGTTTTACTGCTAAAACCCTGTTTTTAAGTGCTTACGAGTCTAACATAGATCAGTTATTCAAGGCATCAGATAAAAGTAAATCGGGCACTTATCGTTTCTAAAATTTCACTCATAAAAAAAACAATATCATCACAGGATTTATGCTTTACTATCAAAGACTAAAATAATTTTTTTTTTCAAAAAAATTAAACAACTAAATAGCAAGTAAACAGCATACACACACCCCCAAACTTAAAATTTTGCATTGTCCTCAATGTGAGATAAATATAAAGAACAAGGGTGAGGAACAACACTACCGTGCATGGAGTTGATCAGGCTACTGCTGGTTAGAATTTGGTTGCGCGGGCGTTGTGTGTCTCGTGCTACCTGCATAAATAACATACAAATTAATAAATAGCACACAATAAAATAAAATAAAAAATAAGGAAAATAAATAAATGCAATTAAATGTAAGGGTTGCCTCCCCGCTAGCGCTAAGTTTAACGTCTTCAGTCAGACGCAACCACCCAAATGGTTATGGTGGCTTAAACGTAGTGAACCAGGTAATTTCATCTGGTTTCTTCTTTGGTATCCACCGGTTCTTATGACATGACAAATACAGCTTGGCAGGCTGTGGTGATTTATCCATAGATGGTCCTCCAGAATATGTAGATTGTCTCCCAGTTGGAAATTCTGGACTGCACATTTGGAAAAATTGGCTCGGCTTCCTTTTTAACCTTCCAGGGATCATCTCCAAGTGAGAACTGGTATTTTTTTCCTCTTTTTACGGTGCTTTGGGAGTGGTTTCAGGTTTAGCTGCATAGAATCTTCCTTTATGGATGGCTGTATTTTGCTCATAGGTCGCTGAAATGATTCACCTTGCGTGTTTACAACTCCATTTTCTATTGTATTTATCCTGTGACATTTTGCATCACCTTGAGGGCTTGGCATGGCTCTAAAAACACTGAAGGTGACTTCTTCATTTTGGACTCTCATTATCAATTCACCATTGTTTTCTTCTTCTGTTACTGTTTCCTCCTGAAATACCACTTCATCTTCTTTACTGCCTAAGTCCTGAGAGGTGTCTTTAAACCATTTTCTGCTCCTACAGGTTATGATTTGACATTGCTCATTGGGGTTGACTTCAATATCACTCGGAAACATCCATGTTTGTTGATTGACCATGGAAGAAACAAACAACCCAATTTGCGCTTCTACAGATTTCATATTTGCCTCTATATTGCCAATTCGTGTTTCAATGTTATCCAGCCTTGACTCATTCTTCTCAAACATCTCTGAAGTTGTAGCTACAAAAGTGCTCATGAGGTCTTCTAAGGAAGGTTTATGCTCAGCTTTTTGATAATTGAAGCCATGAGGAGGTTGTAAAATGTTCTCCATATCAGCATATGAAAAATTCAGATGATAATAATTAGGCATAGGACTGCCTCTACCGTTGTTGAAGTTCCAATTGTTCACTTATTGTACTTGTTCAAATCATGCTTCTTGGGGTCAAACCATTCCATTAGTAGAAGCCGCTTCAATAGATGATTGGCTCATTTGATTTGTCAATACTGCTAGATGAGTCGTGAGGGACGATATTTGAGCTATCAGTGCACCAATAGGATCTGACATTGCTTCTTTTCAAACTCACCTCGTACGAAAAAAAATATAAAACAAAAAAAATATAAAATAAAATAAATAAAAAAATAAGAAATAAAACTTAAGACAAAAATAAAGGAAATAAAGAAAATAAAATAAAATAAAATAAAATTCTAAATTAAAGCTAAGATTACTTGATAGTAGTATTAATGTGAATTAAAAAAACAATCCCCAGCAACGGCGCCAAAAACTTATTGTGATATTTTTATATCGTACCGCAAGTGTACGATGTCAAGTTTTAGTATAAATGAGTTAAGAGTGTCGAACCCACAGAGATTGCGTTAACTCGAAATAAGTACTGCAATTGATCATCCTCACTTTATTTAGACAACAAATAATAAAGATTTTAATAAATAAATAAAATATAAAAATATTTAGATAGGAGGAACTAATATGATAGAGATTCTAGATCCTAATTTCACCTAGCTGTCGCCTATGTATTTGTTATGTCAATTACCATGTTCAGTTATATTGTTTATAAGTCAAGATTCCGAAAATATCCACTCCCTCTCTCGAGTGCCGAGTGAAAATATCATTAACTATAGACTTCGATATCTCTACAAAAATCCAATAATTAATTACTCATTACGATTTGTGATTCTATATTAACGACTTCAAAGGACTACAGATTTTCTCGAACTCTATAAAACCCTAGGTCATATTCTCTAGATCCATTCAAAATCCCCTCTCTCGAGTAATAGATTCTAAACTTATATCATCATATTTGTGGCTAGCAAACACAAAGCATTAAACTCAAAAGAATATAAATAAATCAATAAAACTTCATAACAAAATTGATAAACACAATACAAGGTTCAAGCATCGATTACACCATTCTCCATAATTAAGGAGTTAGTTCATGACAAAAGATAAAATCAATGATAAACAATTCATGAATCTAATGGAAATCATTAGAGTTCTAAGAAAGAAATAAGATGATAAAACCCGAATTGAATCTCTTCCTCCTCGGATGTCACAACCTTTGTCTCATTTTGTCGCTCTTCAATCCTCTCCTTGGATCTCTAGAAATATTTATTTATGTGTTTTGTGCTCTGTATTAGCCTTCTTCTCTAGTTTTGGACGAACTGATATATTTATAGTAGAGCTTGAGAGTCATATTACATGTTAAAAACCCTAAAAATCACTTTCCTGGCTTGCACAAGTTTTCTTCCGCAGGGGGCGCTGCGGCGCTGAACAGTGGGCGCTGCGTCGCCCAAATCCTTGGAAAATATATGTAAATGACTAGATCTCCTCGAGTAGATGCAAATCAATATATTATGGGTCTCGTAACTCTTTCTACATTAAAAGTTATAGCATTTTTAATTTCAGTGCGCAACTGATGCTGGTTTTTACTGCTTCTTGAGTCCGATGCTCCCAATAGGTCCCGAAACACACGTATTTGCTCCATTATCGATGTTCTAATGCTCCCTACAAATAAGACATAAAATAAACTATAAATGACATTAAATATCTCGAAATATAACAAAATAATAAGCTAAAAATATCATAATAAGTGGGTATAAACCACACTTATCATTTATAATGCATCAATTCATATAATGATAGTTATATATATATATATATATATAGTCATTTACCCTCAATTTATTAAGTTAATGACTAAATAAAATTACAAATAAAAAATATATTTTATGCATTAAAACACAAAATAATACTGCATTGAAATTTAAATTATTTTTGCCTTTTAATTTAGTTTTTAACTTAATAAAATGACAAAATCCGACTAAGAAATATGTAACACGACTGTAAACTTATTATTTCTTATTGGGACAGTATGAGTGACGTAATTTTCCAATCGTTGACACCAAAATTTGTTGACGGCTGATTTTGGTCTCAGGGGCAATATGAGAATATCACTCCCGAGACTAATCCTCCCTCAATAGTGAATTTGTTTGGTTAAGTGGAAACCAAAAACAAATTTAGCAAAAGACAGATAAATACACCAATCAACAAGGATATTTAACGTGGTTCGGCGGATCAGATCCGACCTACGTCCACGGGCACAGAACGGGTGATACTTTTATTACTACATCCACGTAATGATCTTCCTCTTCCTTCTCCTAATGATTCTCCTCTACACTTACTCTACTCTCCTATATATAATGGTGTAGAAATCAGATTCCTTCTCCTACAAGAATTTCATAGTTGAAACAATTTTCTTTTCCCATAAGGATTCCTAATCAAAACTACTTTTAATTTCTTTATCCTACTAGGACTCTGACTCGCCAGTTTTCCCCATGAAAATATGATAACTTGTCATCTTATCCACAAGAATAGGGTGTCATCTTCTGGAGCATGTCTCGCCATATGGTCGGTCTTCATGAGGTCGGTCATGATAGTCCTTTGAACTGAGAATGCTGCTATCGATCTGATAATGCTCGGTCATCCGAACCAAAGTGGTCGGTCACCTATCATCAAGTGCTCGGTCTCTACCTGTTGTGGTCGGGTCGGCATTAATGATTTCGACCGAGAAGGGAATTACCCATTTTACCCCTGCAGTACTCCTTAAATAACATAGTGCTTAAAAAACACCATCAACATCTATCCCATAGTTCTCGGTAACAATGAGTTTGCGAGTTGATGCCGGGAACTATAAAAAAAGATGGTGTGCCGATGAATCTGTCGGTGGTCACTCCAGGAACCGCAGAGAAAAAATGTCTTGGCTGCAAATCTGGTCCTTCATGCCACATTCATGTGCTCAGTCAACGAGGATCCCGATATCTACCCGTGGAGAAAATGTTTTGCCCTTATGCTGATGACGATCAACTCGGCGGGACGTAACCCGACCCCGAGCTGAGAAGAACATTTGGCTCTGGGGGAATGTCAGCTCCCCAGACCAAAGAAGCCGACTCGGTGGGACGTAACCTGACCCCGAGCTGAAAGAAAGACTTGGCTCTGGGGGAATGTTACATCCCCAGTCCAAAGAAGCTGACTCGGTGGGACGTAACCCGACCCCGAGCTGAAAGAAAGACTTGGCTTTGGGGGAATGTTACATCCCCAGTCCAAAGAAGCTGACTCGGTGGGACGTAACACGACCCCGAGCTGAAAGAAAGACTTGGCTCTGGGGGAATGTTACATCCCCAGTCCAAAGAAGACGACTCGGTGGGACGTAACCCGATCCCGAGCTGAAAGAAAGACTTGGCTCTGGGGGACTGTTACATCCCTAGTCCAAAGAAGTCGACTCGGTGGGACGTAACCCGACCCCGAGCTGAATAAACCATAAGGCATCGACGGAATAAAATCCAGCCCCGAGCCGAATAACCAAGCGGCCTCGGCGGAACGAAATCCAGCCCCGAGCCGAATAAACAAGTGGCCTCGGCGGAACGAAATCCAGCCCAGAGCCGAATAACCAAGCGGCCTCGGCGGAACGAAATCCAGCCCCGAGCCGAATAAACAAGCGGCCTCGGCGAAACGAAATCCAGCCCCGAGCCGAATAACCAAGCGGCCTCGGCAGAACGAAATCCAGCCCCGAGCCGAATAAACAAGCGGCCTCGGCGGAACGAAATCCAGCCCCGAGCCGAATAACCAAGCGGCCTCGGTGGAACGAAATCCAGCCCCGAGCCGAATAACCAAGCGGCCTCGACGGAACGAAATCCAGCCCCGAGCTGAATAAACAAGTGGCCTCGGCGGAACGAAATCCAGCCCTGAGTCGAATAACCAAGCGGCCTCGGCGGAACGAAATCCAGCCTCGAGCCGAATAAACAAGCGGCCTCGGCGTAACGAAATCCAGCCTCGAGCCGAATAACCAAGCGGCCTCCGCGGAACGAAAGCCAGCCCCGAGCCAAATAAACAAGCGGCCTCGGCGGAACGAAATCCAGCCCCGAGCCGAATAAACAAGTGGCCTCGGCGGAACGAAATCCAGCCCCGAGCTGAAAGAAACATCGATCTCGGCGGTACAAGAGCAGACCCGAGCCAGAAAGAAACATCGGTCTCGACGGTACAAGAGCAGACCCGAGCCGGAAAGAAACATCGATCTCGGCGGTACAAGAGCAGACGCGAGTCGGAAAGAAACATCGATCTCGGCGGTACAAGAGCAGACCCGAGTCGGAAAGAAACATCGGTCTCGGCGGTACAAGAGCAGACTCGAGTCGGAAAGAAACATCGGTCTCGGCGGTACAAGTGCAGACCCGAGCCGGAAAGAAACATCGGTCTCGGCGGTACAAGAGCAGACCCGAGTCGGAAAGAAACATCGGTCTCGGCGGTACAAGAGCAGACCCGAGCCGGAAAGAAACATCGGTTTCCGCGGTACAAGAGCATACCCGAGCCAGAAAGAAACATCGGTCTCGGCGGCACAAGAGCAGACCCGAGCCGTAAAAAAAATATCAAAAACCATTGTGTGGGCCATAACAAACAAGTATAATCAAATGTCAGTCTAAGACAGAAGAGGTTTTACTCACATTTTTGGGATTTGTTGCCTTTCTTCCAACTCTACAAGGGTCACTACAAGCAAGACACTTCTTAATACATCCTCTCTGCATCTCAGCATTCCACGCATCCGACCGGATGACTTCCGCTATCAACTTTGGTCGACCAAGGAAAACCGGATGGTCTATGTACACACTGAGATAGCATTCTTTCACCAAGTCTTCCACCTGCTCATGCAGGTCTCTGCACCCATTCGTGGCATGTCCCCTTACGTTATGGTAGATACAGTAAGCCCTACTATTTCCCTCCTCAATCGGGAACCTCCTCAAATTAGGCTCGGCCAACAGACATTTATCCTGGATTTCCCGAACTATCTGGGCCATAGGTTTGTTCAGGGGGTGTATACTGTTCTCCCCGTGACACGGTTGACTTGTAAAGATGACTTTATCTTTTGAACATGACTACTCGGAGGTGTCGGTCTGAGTTTCTTCTACTCCGGGACTGGTCTCCTCAAATTTCTGATCTAATCCCACTGATTGTCTGACCTGAGTATCTTAGCCTTTCGAGTGTCTACTCCCCGGACAATCTTTTTCTCCTCCTCTATTAAGATAAACTTCCTGGCCAAATCCAGGGCAGTGGCATAATCCGATACGTCTTGAATCCTCAGGTGAGTCCACAACTTCCCGACCTTCAGACCTCCATTGAGACTTTCTAGCGCTTCCGATGACTCGTAAGCTCCGACCTCGAGCACCAAATTGTGGTACCTTTCAATAAAATTCCTCAGGGGCTCATCATCCCCTACTTCATCAGTCTCAATTCTCCTAGCATTTTCTTTGGGACGTAGCCCCTTTGAAGTGCCGAACAAATGACTTTCTGAGTTGCGCGAAGCTTCCGATGCTCCATGGGGCTAGACTTCTGAACCACAGAATGGCAGATCCTCCCAAGGTTAGGGGGAATACTTTGCAAACGGCATCCCCTACTACTCTTGGACCTCCATTAATAGGATAAAACTTTCAATATGAGACTTTGGATCTGAATGGCCTTTGTAGGGCGTCATGGATGACATGTTGAAACGTCTTGGGAATTTTACCGACTTTATTTCTTCTGTGAATGGAGATTCAACCTCGTCGTCCCGAGCATCTGCTGTATCAGTTTTGGGTTTTACTCCCCACTTGGCCATTTCTTTTCTTAACAAGACTTATACTGCCTTCTGTGTCACTATGCCGCCTCTCGTGGCCTCTTTCGCGTCTATCACCACGGGTGCGACGTTCCTCATGACTTGAGACTTCCCATTCAGTTTCACCATCCTTCTTGTTTCCCCTTCTGGTATCGCGGGGGCCATCATAGGATGAATCTGGCGACTGTCTCCCCTCTTCTTCTTCCCACGTATCCTCAATTTGTAAATCTGTTTCTACCACTACGGACCTCATTTCCTAGAGACCCTTCCTCCTCGGTTCATCGTCATCACTCACATCTGCGTCCCTTTTTCCTTCCGCTATTTCGCCTCTTCTCCGACTGGTTCCGGCTTCAAGTTTCTCATTATTCGTCTTTTCATCATCTCCAGTTTGTTCATCATGGATTTCAGAATGATTTGATTTTCCTCCCTATTTCCTCATATTTTCCTCAATTTTCTCCATCCATTATGCTGTTGAACTCCCTGATGACTGGCGATTTCCACATTCTGCCATTGTCTTACCACGCGAGCTGCTTTTCGTTGAGTCCCCACAGACGGTGCCAACTGTTGACGGCTGATTTTGGTCTCAGGGGCAATATGGGAATATCACTCCCGAGACTAATCCTCCCTCAATAGTGAATTTGTTTGGTTAAGGGGAAACCAAAAGCAAATTTAGCAAAAGACAGATAAATACACCAATCAACAAGGAGATTTAACGTGGTTCGACAGATCAGATCCGACCTACGTCCACGGGCACAGAACGTGTGATACTTTTTATTACTGAGATATGCTTCTTTGATATCTCTTGTGTTTTACAAGTCTGATCGTAATGATCTTCCTCTTCATTCTCCTAATGATTCTCCTCTACACTCACTCTACCCTCCTATTTATAATGGTGTAGAAATCAGATCCCTTCTCCTACAAGAATTTTCTAGTTGAAACAATTTCATTTTCCCATAAGGATTCCTAATCAAAACTACATTTACTTCTTTATCATACTAGGACTCTGACTCACCAATTTTCCCCATCTTATCCACGAGAATAAGGTGTCATCTTCTGGAGCATGTCTCGCCATATGGTCGGTCTTCATGAGGTCGGTCATGATAGTCCTTTGAACTGAGAATGCTGCTGTCGATCTGATAATGCTCGGTCATCCGAACCAAAGTGGTCGGTCACCTATCATCAAGTGCTCGGTCTCTACCTGTTGTGGTCGGGTCGGCATTAATGATTTCGACCGAGAAGGGGATTACCCATTTTACCCCTGCCGTACTCCTTAAATAACATAGTGCTTAAAAAACACCATCAACAAAATTATTAAATTATGAGTAAAAAAAATGGTATGAATTTTAAGAGTTCTCATAGTAGAGTGGTAGTGATTTGGTATTGGTACCGCAAAAATCAATGTAAAAATTCATGTCAAAGAGGATAATAGCATTGTGAAACTCCTGCTTTCGTGGAGACAGTACTATTAGGAAAATGTTAATTATCTTTAATAAGATAAGTCGTGCTGCGAATTATCTGATAGTATATATGATGATCCATAAGTTATTATGTTATTACTTCAGACACGTCGACCAAGTGCAGGTAAGACCTGGTCTTACCTAAAGCAGGCTAAGGTTCCGATTTCGGAACTGAACCAGTTCAGTTAGGGTTCCTATTCTAGTCGAACCGGTTGGAACTGCTGAAACCGTTCGGTTCCAACCGAAACCTTCCGGTTGGAACCGGTTTAAATATATATAATATATATATATATTTATATATATATATATATTTATTTATTTATTTATTTTTTAGATAAGAATTTTATTTGTAATTTAATGTAATTATGTAATGTAATAAATTCAAATTCATTATTATAAATTATATTGATTTATCAATCTCAATTTTTTATTTTTAATAAAGCAAAAAAAAGAAAAAAGGTTGGAACCGGAACCGAACCGGTGAACCGAACCGAATCACCGGCCGGGTCTAGTCTTATCCCTAATCACAACCGTCAATTACAAGATAATATATCATGTTTCGGGTGTATATGTCATCTCTCTCACAGCAGCTGTGTCCCACATAGTTGTGAGACCCAATTATTATAAGAGAGATGTCATATACACCCGAAACATAATATAATTTTTCGTCGGTTACACGCATCTAGACCGTCAATTTGAACCTCTCATCCATGGGACCCAATAGAACCACGAACACAAAAATGTAACTTAATAAGAAAAAGAAACTAAGGAAAAAATCATCGCCTAATCCGTGATTAAAACGACACAGCAGGAACACATATCGGCCCCTCCTCGATTTCTCGTTTGTAGTAGAAACGAAGAATAAAAAAACCAGTTCAATTACAGGTATGTTCATCACTAAACGTCAAACTTTTATTTATGGTTTTACTTTTCTTTATTCCAAATTCGGCGCCGTTTAGTTGAATTTTAGTTCAATTAATGTCTTCCTATTGCCATATTTAGTTGAATTAATTAAAATACCTGTTAAATCTTGATGTGTATAACCTTCTTAACACTTGAATTTGATTTGCTATGAAGCTGATTTGAAAATTTTAATTTTTTGGGATAATTGTTGGATATTAATATGTTTGTTGTTTTAGCAATCAGTGAGTTGAATCTGAGTATTGAATATGAACTGTGGTTGAGAGTTTGCAGTTTTGTTGAATTTGAGCAACATGGCAAGGATAAAGCCGCAGGCGTTGTTAATTCAAAGCAAAAAGAAGAAGGGGCCAACACGGATCAGTGCCAAGACGATAATCATGTGCAATTTAATTGTCGTGTTTATTGTGTTGTGCTTTGTTGCCACTTATAGACGTTTGTCGCATTCAAATAGGTTTGTTATCTCGTCTTTATTCAATATTTTGATGGATGATTTAATTTGCTAGAATGTAATGTTATGCTAATTTTCTTGTAGGTCGAATGAGCAAATAGGAAATGAAGTGCTAAATGTTGAGGTAGTTGTTTTGAGTTCAATTTCTTGTGTTAGCCTGGCTCCTTTCGCCTTTGTACATGCATTCTGCTAAACTTTATTTCTCTTTCTGTTTGATCAAGGACGATGCCTCTGCAGTTTCAAAGAAGTTGGATCTTCCTGGCCATGCTGTATGTTTGCCCACAAAATGTTGCTTGAATCTACTTCTTACTTTTTTATATAGTTTAATTTTTTCATAGCCGGTCCTAAGCCTGGACAAAGGGAGCAGGTTGTATTAGGTCTCAACAACCAAAAAAAAAAACTGTCGAATCTTCATGACATGGATTCTAAACAATGCCGATCCCACATAATGGCAAAAGGCTTTGGTTGATTTGGTTTGGTCTGAGCTATTCATATTGTTTGTTATTGTTCGATGTTATACCCAAATAAACAAACACCTCTATTCATATCTTGAGATTGTAACCTTGCACTTGTTTTTTACCCTTTTCCGATGTAGGTTTTAAATACGTCAAAAGGTTATATAATAGTGGAACTTTTCAAAGATGGTTCTCCTGAAACAGTGGATAAATTTATTGACATGTGGTAAGTAATTTTAGCCATCTACATCTATTTCTTTTAGTTGTGAATGGCTCATCTCTTCCTTCTGTCTTTGTTATCCATCTAGGGAGAGTCAGAAAAGGCTTTCCTTTTCCTGCATGCTGGAAGCTGTTGATAATTAGTTAGCCTTATTTTATCAAAGTGTTCTTTCATTTGGGTTCTAGATGATGTATAGATATATTTATAATATTGTAGTAGATTTTTATTGCGTTCCTGTGTGGATGTAGCTGCCGATCTGTGACCATTTGAAAACACTGAGTCATGAGATCTATACCACCCAAAAATGCAATATTATAGTAGCTTTATATTGTAGACATATGTGTAATATTGTAGTGTCTTTGTACTGTAGATATATTTGTATTGTTGTTGTAGCTTTATATTATAGATATATTTGTAATATTGTAGTAGATTTATATTGCGTTTCTGTGTGGATGTAGCTGGTGATCTATGACCCTTTGAAAACTATGAGATCTATACCACCCAAAAATGTTTAGTCCTGAATTCACTAGATCCAGCTGGGACCCCAAAACTTTGTGCTTAGAGCATACTGCTTATTTTATTATACTCGTAAAGAGCCTCAAAGTAAATTGGCTTTGCAGTCAAAAGGGGTACTTCAAAGGGATGTCTTTCCATCATGTGATAAAAAACTATGTCATTCAAGCTGGGCACTCCCAAGAGCTTGCAGCTGCTGAAGACTGGACATCAAGAGGGAAGATCCGCAGTCAACTTAGAACCAGGTTTTTTCTCCGCACCTTATAATAGGTTTACTGTACTTCTTTGTCTACTGTATATCTGACATGATATTTTCTTGTTTACAACCAGTCCGAAGCACGAGGCGTTTATGATTGGAACTGTAAAATCTAAAGATACCAAAGGATTTGAGCTATATATTACAACTGCACCAATACCGGATTTAAATGATAAGCTTATCGTGTTTGGACGAGTTGTCAAGGGTGAGGATGTGGTGCAGGTAAATAGAATTTATGTTTGATGTGTAACCTGAACAGATATTGCCAAATGCCAATGACCCCATTGAAGCTATCTTGGAATTTATGTTCTCTTTTACTGTATCTTGTAATCAGGAAATTGAAGAGGTGGATACAGATGAACACTATCAGCCCAAATCACACGTAGGGATCATCAATGTGACACTAAAGCATGCGATATGAGGATATATACTAAGCTACTGAAATGATTTTACATCTTTCGGGACTTGTTAGACTAACTTGTTCTTGTGCAACAATTTTCTTATTAATCTTGTTTTCGCTGCCGCCAAAATCGGGGTTCATGTCTTCTTTCTTCTCTCCGTTTTTTGGATTGGAGGGAGAAGAGGGGTTGTGATGGTCTTGAGTTTTGGAGGCTTCCAAGGAATGTTGTGTTCAAAAAGAAAAAAGGTTTCTACTGACAATACACAAATTTTGTTAACATCATATTTAAATCTTTGGTGGACAATTTGTCATCCTTTAACATCATAGTGGTTAATTGGTCATCCTTTTATCTATATTCTTGTTAAATTTCACTCAATTATGGGAAACTATTTTAAGCTTATTGGAGTCGATTAAAAAAATTCTCAACATTTAGTAAAAGAACTGACGAATATAAAGAATCGGATCGGTCGGTTTGTGTTAGAATTAGTGGGCTGTGTTCTGCAAACCTAAATTAGTAGGCCTAACCCATTGATCCCAAGTTTGTAGGTCTGGCCCAGCAAATCCGAGTTTGAAATCCCGCGCCACAATTTCGCTCTCAAATCAAATCACCGCCATTTAGACGAACTCGATCATAAATCAATCATATTCATCAAAGGTTTAAAGCTCCCACACTGAGTCAACGAACGAGTTAAACAAATAAAAGACTCGCTCATGGAAATTGATCATCCGCAAAAACAACAACAAGAAGAAGATCCGTTCATCGAGCTAATCGAATACGCGAGGTCAGTGTTATGGCCAGAAGAAGAAGGAGATGAATCCGAACAAGATCCGAACAACAATGGATCCGAATCCCGTGGGCCCGGCTGGAGCTGGCTCGCCTCTCGGATCCTTAAAACTTGTATCGCTTATTCCAGCGGCGTCACCATTGCAATTATTCTCTCCGAGCTCGCTCAGGTCACTTTTTCTTTCTTTTCATTTTTTAATTTGCATAATTATTTTTCTTTGTTTTGTATAAAAAAAATGGAAGAAAACGAAAATGTTTATTACTAGAGGTTTGTTTGGTGACATGATTTTGATTTTTTGAAGGCATGGAACGAGCAACACAGAGCGGGTGCCCTGAAGAAAAGACCGGAGATTGTAAATCAGTTGAAAAAGAATCATCGGAGAACTAAGCTACCGAACACGGTCACAATTGATTCTATATATGAGAAGAACTTTTTGTCGTTAAATAGCATTTTAGAAGCCGTTATTGTTGATGTTTATCTTCTTCCAGGTACTGTTTCTTTTAAAAAAAAAAAAAAAAGGAATTAAGTGTTATTTTATTATAATTGTTGTGTTGTTAATGACGATGAGATGAATTGAACTTTGGAGATTTATTTCTTTTTTTTAAAAAAAAAATAAAAATAAATTTGTGTTAATGTATTCGTTAAGCTCAATTAGGGTTAGAAACATGTACAAATTTTGGAAGCGCTTTTGATGACACTAGCAGGTTCACCTGATACCTATGTACTATCTGGTCGTGTAAATTACTATTTTTGTTATGATTAACACCTCTGTCAATTTAGGTACGAACATCTATATGCTTACATTGGGGGATTTTTGGAGCTCTAATACCATTGATCTTTATCTCCACCGTAGGTAAGCAGTTGCTATTCTACACCACCTAGTAGTCGAACATGTATTGTGGCAAATGTTAGTGTTACTCATGAATCCAGCAATCATTAGATTTCCTTGTGATGCATATTGTTCTATAATACAATGACATGATGAAGAATGAAACTAGAGGTCAATTAATTCCTCGTCCAGTTCATTCATATTAGTGGTAGTGTAGCATTTTACTTCTCCTGTATAATATGTGTCTATGTGTGTATCATAATCATACATGAGGTTATGTTTGCGCATTTTGTATGTTGTAGATACTATGAATTGGTGGATCCACATAATGGGATTTTGAAAAGAGGGAGGGAAATTTTCCTCACAGGATGCTATCTTCGAACTGCAAGAGAAGGATGTGGTAGTCCACGACTTCTGCCAACAGAATATCTTGTGATATTGCTAGATGAGGTAACTCATCATGAAATCTCTTCTACCTTATTAACCTTCCAGATTTAGGTTTTGTGGAAGTTCTTAGATTGGCTGATATGTCAAATTCTAGGCAAGATCCCGCTTAGGCACAACTTATTTGCTCCTTTTGGCATTCTTAAATTGGTTCCAATCTCATATTTTGTATTCCAGGGTCAGGATCATGATGCTATTCTGCTAGACATTTATTCAGATTCTTTTTCTTCCATTTCTCATAATGCGGTCAACAATGGGGTTTCCTTTTCATTTAATGCAAGGTGTGTTTCGAAATTTTCTTAGATTTCTATCTTATGCTGAATTGTTATTACAAAATAGGTTTTCATTTCATACTGTTTCACTCTTTTACTTGCTTTGGGTAATCTGTCATTTTAAAAACAAAATAAATCCAAAGAGTCTCAAACAAATGAAAAATGAATAACTAAAGTGAAAAAAATGTTGATGTTTGCTTAATAAGTGATTTGAGAATTTATCAAATCAGTTCCCAAAGAGAAAATGGAGATGGTGCACTGGTTAGATCCTCCATTCATGATTCCAAATTATGATGTACTATATTTTATATCATACATAATATCTGTAACTCAGCAGAAATCCAGATGATTCAAGATAACTGATAAAGTTCATGTTCTATATTTGGTGTCAACATAGGTATTCAGTCTTTATTTTCAAAAGTTCTTATGTTAAATTTTTCCTATTTATGTAGGATTGAATCTATTGGGTTTCTGGAAATTCAGGGAGAGTTTGACAGCATACAGAAGAGGCAAGTCACTCTTGTTGACAATGATGGTGTTAAGATAAAGTTTCTTTTGTGGGGTGAACAAGTTCTCTTAGCCAACCTTTTCAGGTAAAATATCTAGCTGCCGGATGCATTCTCATATTTCCTTATTCCCTAGCCCTAACATATTTATATCTTACAATATATTGCAGTATAGGAAGTACACTTGCTCTGGATAGACCATATATTGCTTTAGAAACAGGCGATGAGTTTTGCCTTGAATATGGTAGTGCAACGCAATTGTACATATTGCCTTTCATTCAACATGAGGAACGAGTAAGTTTTGATTGTTGTAAAACCATATTGGTATCATTTGAAAATATATCTAACCTTTATGTTCCTCAGGTTTGTGTATCATTGACACAAAACCGATACCAAGGTTCAAGGCTGCTTAGTGCAGTAGATCCTAGTCAGGGTCCCATAGTTTCCCAAGTGACCTTGCCCTGTGATTCTCAAGGGTCCATTGACTTCAGTAACTATCCTTTTAGGGTGAGTTTATACTTCTTTTTGTCAAGCAATATTTGCAATTCTCAATCTGTTTGCAATTTAAGTATCATTGAAATAATTTATTTTTCACTGTTTTTTTCGAAATTTTTGGGCATTGAATTGAACCATTTGATTTGTCATTTTTACAAAATTTTGCAGTCATTTATAATCGACCTCCATGAAAAGATGAATGGCTTCAGCCTCTACGTTGTTGTCTTAGACATATATCGTGAGCAAAATACTGCTGGGGTTGTTTTCTCTTTGACAATCGAGGATACAACAGGAATGATTAATGCAAAGCTTCATTTTACAGATTCTTGGTACTGAAACAAGTTTAGTTCTGTCGACGAAATAGTACCCGTGCATTTTATAGTTTGTGAAGTTTACACTCTTTATTTCAATGATTGATACCTTGTGCTTCCAGGTCACTGGAAAGATTAGGCCTTGGTCATACAGTATATATATCTGGCTTGACATGCTCTAGGGGAAAAGACCGGTATGCACAGTTGACAAATGTCACTTGACCAATGAATAGTTATTTTTATTTTTTATTTTTAAATTTTGGAATCTACTAAAATTCGGCCTCTTTTTCTGAGCTTAAAAGAGCTTCACTACAGCATCTCATTAAGTACTTGTTTATTTTTCTTCACAGCCTTGAAGTGATATGGTCTGATAAGGATGATGGAGCTTCTTTTGTCAACCTTAGTTGCTTGCCGGCATTGCTAAACTCGTCTTGCCTTCAAAGATTATCATGTCTTTCTGATCTATCCAACAGCACTGGCTATATGCATGTATGGTTAATTTAGAATTTGCAAATCATTACTACATTTTCTCTACTAATCTGACCTTCTCATTTTTTGAACTTGCACAGATATGTCGAGTTTGGCTTGACCAAATTGATAGCTGTTTTGTAAATA